>VDFB02321142.1:0-138274 GCA_007258455.2 Sequoia sempervirens
CACTCACCCTTCAATCATAGAGTTTTAAAACTACCTTTTATTTTCTTAATTAAATGATATAATTTATTTGATTATCAATCCCAAATATAATTAAATTGGGTGTATAAATCAGTTAATTAACTTAAGTTGCTTCTTCTTTAGAATTACACTATAAATGGGTGTTTCAAAAATTGGATGCAATTTTTTGAAAATTATTTACCAATTTGAATACTAACAAGGTACGGCGCATGTCATGAATGACATCTAAAAAATAGTAAATGTGATCTTTTTTATTATAAATCCAAAGTTGTCTACATGCATTGCGATCAGTAGAAGGAGGACTAATTATTATTATTTTTTTTAATCGAATTGTATTCATTACGATATGGAAAAGGTCAAATAAAGGCTCTACTATATGCAGTATTTATTACATGAAGGAATCCGGCTGTATTTTAGTGTCCCTACTGGAAGCTTCATGTGCGGCGAATAAAGACGAGCAGGAAGCAGATCGGATCTTTTGCTTTGCCCATTTTTAGATTCCACTCCTCCACGAAATCATTTATTTTATCGTATTCAGATTGTGCTTCAAACTAACAAATTCCAGGGCTTAAAATTCATGCCCATGATTGAAGCTACGAATGCATTTAATATTTGAAAGGCGAATTGAAATGAGTATCTCCACTCGCCCACCATTTAAAATGCTGTGAAAATCATTAACTTATTGCATTGATGATAGTGCTTCGCCATTTTTATATTGTATCATTAATTTATTATGAACCCAAAAGAATCTAATCATCACTTATTCTCATGGAGTAAATTAAAAGTCGGGCTAACATCTAGAAGGATTTGAGAAAGTCAATCATGTGACGTGTTGAGTGGAGCACGGTTCTTTAACCCACCTAATTCATTATTAAAGGATGGTAAGATAGAGCTGGTATGGAGATGTGGTTTGTGGAGGATGATTAGATAGATTTGGAACTGAAATGTAGTTTGTGGAGAATGATAAGATAGATTTGGCACTGAAATGTAGTTTGAAGAGAATGAAAAGAAATTTAGTGTGAAGAGAATGATAAGGTAGAGCTGGTATTGAAATGTTGTTGGTAATTGTCAGTCTTAGTTAAAATTTCAGAGTGAAATGGAAAGCAATGGTGGGCATACAAAGGACCAGCGGACTGTACCATTATGGGCACTGTTCAAGTACGCTGACTCAATAGATTGGTGGCTTGTTGGTGTGGGTACTTTGGGATGCATTGGAGATGGAATGTCCACGCCTATCTTAATGGTTGTCATGGGTACCCTGGTGAATGCATTAGGAAATTATGATCCATCTTCTGAACGCAGTCGTAGCGAGTATCTTCATACCATGGACAAGGTAAGACATCCAGCCTTTGATATCATGTAGAATTAGTTTGGTATATTTTTAAAATTGATTATGTAATTTTTTTATTTAATGTTTCGGATCATGTTTTGTGATCTATCAGTAGGATGAGATACCAAGAAAAAAGATGATGAATCATGACATATGATCCGAAGTATGATGATCATATAGTATATTTTTCATTGATTTTATGTTTGTGAATTCTGCAGTATTCTTTATATATGGTTTATATTGCTATTACAACTGGATTTGCTGCATTTTTAGGTGAGTATTTCGTCTTTCTTTCCTATTATATAACAAATATATATAATCTTTATCTACCAAACACTGTTATTGATGGAGGTGTAGAATGACTTGTCTAAAGGGGGATTTTGTTGGACAAGGACCGGCGAAAGGCAGGCCTCTCGCATGCGCAGAAAATACTTGAAGGCTGTGCTGAGGCAGGACGTGGGATTCTTTGACATTCAAGGCACAAGCACATCCCAAGTTGTTACAAGCGTTTGCAACGATAGCCTTGTCATTCAAGATGTTTTGGCTGAAAGGGTACGTTAACTGTTGATCAGTTGTAGGATTGCTGGACGGCAGAGAATGTTGAAAATTAATGACATGTTAAGCTCTTACAGTCCATGAGATTTAATTGAAAAGTTTCTGAAAATTTGTGTTTCTATTGAATCGACTTGATTATTTATGATAGGTTTAAACATCACATTTTAAAGCGCTTTAATTTGATAGGTTTAAACATCATATTTTAAGCTTTAATTTGTAATTTGATAGGTTTAAACATCACATTTTAAGCTTTAATTTGTTTAGTTAGTTTATTTGAAATATTTGCTTTTCTAATAACATTAGAAACATCAATCTATTAATGTGATTTTAGATAAAAAAAATTTAAACAAATCAAAGCTTAATACGTGTTATTTAAACCAAACCAGTTTATGATCTAACATTATTTTTATCAAGCAGATACCAGATTTCCTCAAGAACGCAGCTTTCTTTATTAGCAGTTACATCGTGGCTTTCTGCTTAACATGGAGGCTGGCAGTTGCGGCATTTCCATTCGTGGTATTTCTCATAATTCCGGGTGTAATGTATGGACGGATTCTAGTTGGGATTGCTTACAAGACGCGAAAAGCCAACAACATTGCCTGCAACATTGCAGAGCAAGCTCTGTCGTCGATTAGAACAGTGTTTTCTTTCGTAGGAGAGGAGACAACAATCGCCAAGTTCGCAGAAGCACTTAATGCGAGTGTAAAGCTTGGGGTTAAGCAGGGTCTGATCAAAGGCATAGCAGTGGGAAGCACGGGAGTGGTGTTCTGCATGTGGGCATTCATATCATGGTATGGTACCAGGCAGATCATGTATCATGGAGCAAACGGAGGGAGGGTTTTTGCAACTGGAACTACTTTAATTTTGGGTGGCGCGTAAGTGTTTTATTTTTTCAGAATAGAGCTTATACAGATAGAGCTTTGCTTGATATCTAATTTATCTAAAGTTTAATCATCATATACATCTTTGTCGATGTTTTACAGAGCTTTGGGCTCTGCAATTCCGAGCATTCGGTACTTTTCGGAAGCATGCGACGCTGCTCAACGTATATTTGAGATGATCGAGAGGGTGCCCATCATCGACTCGGATGATAGCAAAGGAGAAATTCTGGAACAAGTGCGCGGGGAAGTCGAATTCAGAAACGTTGAATTTGCATACCCATCGAGACCGGAGACCCTCATATTCTCTAATTTCTCTCTCACCATCCGGCCTAGCGAAACAGTCGCATTGGTCGGAGGAAGTGGATCAGGAAAGTCTACGGCGGTTGCGTTGGTGGAGAGATTTTACGATCCTCTGGCTGGCCAGATTCTGCTGGACGGAGTTGATATCAGGGAACTGAAACTCAAGTGGCTTCGCAGCCAAATCGGTTTAGTCAGCCAAGAGCCTGCCTTGTTTGCGACTTCTATCAAAGAAAACATTTTGTTTGGGAAGGAGGAAAGCAGCATGGAGGAAGTCATTGCTGCCGCGCAGGCCGCCAATGCTCACAAGTTCATTACTCAATTACCAGACGGTTATGACACCCAGGTCAGATTTTCTTTTTCATTTTCTTCCCCAGTTCTCATTCGTTGCAGAACTTCTCATGATAGCTATCAATATGACATGTTTATAGATTTCGTCCAATGTTAACAGTTCGTTCATAAATTTGTGAAGTGTGCTGATTAATATGAGTTAAGAATTACAGGTTGGAGAGCGAGGAGTACAGATGTCGGGAGGACAAAAGCAACGAATAGCCATTGCAAGAGCCATGGTGAGAGATCCTCGGTTGCTTGTGCTGGACGAGGCCACCAGTGCTTTGGATGCAGAGTCGGAGAAGATTGTTCAGGAAGCCCTCGACAACGCTTCCATTGGTAGGACAACGCTCATCATCGCGCATCGCCTGTCCACCATCCGCAACGCCGACCTCATTGCAGTGGTGGGTAATGGTCAGGTGATCGAGTCTGGCCAGCACAACGATTTGATATGTAGAGACGGCGGAGCCTACGCCACTCTGGTTCAGCTCCAGCAAGCGGCAAGCAATGTAGAGGAGGCAGAAGAATACCACGATGTTAGAGAGCCGGCGGTTACAAGAGCAAGAAGCTCCAGCGTCGTAAGCAAATCAAGCTCACACCGGTCCACATCAGTGTATCCAGAACAAGAGGAAAAGCAAGTTTCTTCTGCCCCATCGTTCCGTCGGCTGGTGATGTTAAATGCTCCGGAATGGAAGCAGGCTGTAATGGGGTGTTTGGGTGCCATCGCCTTTGGAGGAGTTCAGCCCACTAATTCCTTAGTCCTCGCATCTATGATTTCTGTGTTTTTCATTAAAAACCACGCCGAGATGAAAGAGAAATCCAAAAACTACTCCCTAATTTTTTTCAGCCTGGGAGTATTTTCGCTGCTAGTTAATGTGCTCCAACACTACAATTTCGGCAAAATGGGGGAATATCTTACCAAAAGAGTCCGAGAGCGAATGCTCTCAAAGATCTTCACCTTTGAAGTTGGGTGGTTCGATCAAGATCAGAATTCTAGTGGAGCCATTTGCTCCAGGCTGACTAAAGAGGCTAATGTGGTACGTTTCTCACTGACCTAATTTTTATAAAAATTAAGAAACCAAAACTAAAAGTTTTTGCCCATTTTAAGAATTTATAAAAAAGAAAACAATTTTTTTTAACTTTGAATTCTTTTGTGCAGGTGAGATCTCTCGTGGGAGATCGTCTATCTCTTATTGTACAGACTCTATCTGCTGTGGGAATAGCCTTCGCCGTGAGCTTGGTTGTAGCATGGCGTCTTGCAGTTGTAGTAATAGCAGTGCAACCAATCTCAATAGCAAGCCACTACGCAAGAAAGGTTCTTCTTACTCGTATGTCAGCAAGGGTCGTGAAAGCTCAAGATCATGGAAGCCAAGTGGCCTCAGAGGCTGTAGGCAACCACAGGACTATTACAGCTTTCTCTTCACAGGAGAGAATTCTGGGTCTGCATGCAAAGACTCAGGAGGGCCCTCACAGGGAAGCCATAGAGCAGTCTTGGATTGCAGGACTAGTTCTTGGGGCATCACAATGCCTAGGTTTCCTTAATTCAGCCCTCAGCTTCTGGTACGGCGCACATCTTGTGGACCGCGGATACATCTCATCCGGAGAGTTCTTCAAAGTATTCTTCGTTTTGATGAGCACTGCACGAGTGATAGCAGAAGCAGGGAGTATGACCAGTGACATTGCCAAAGGCTCCGATACCGTCAAATCCGTCTTTGACATTTTAGACAGAGAGAGCGGCATAAATCCGGATGATGAAAATGGCGAGAACCCAACCAAATTACAAGGGAATATCGATGTCAAAGACGTGTACTTCGCATACCCATCTCGCCCAGATGTTATGGTCTTCAACAAGTTCAGCCTCAGCATAAAGGAGGGCCAAAGAGTGGCTCTGGTTGGGGAGAGCGGGTCAGGAAAATCCACAATTATTGGGTTGATTGAGAGATTCTACGACCCCTTGAAGGGGGTTGTTAAAATTGACGGAAGAGATATTAAAGGGTTCAACTTGAGGGGCCTGAGGCAGCATATAGGCCTGGTCGGCCAGGAGCCGGCGCTCTTTGCAGGAAGCATTCGAGACAACATTTGCTATGGAAAACAGAATGCAACCGAGGCAGAGATGATCGATGCTGCCAAGGCGGCCAATGCTCATGACTTCATAAGGTAACTTAAACAATGGTACATTGTTTGTTATTTTAAAATATGTAAAGTTTTAAATAGAAGTGTTTACAGTTAACATATTGATTGTTTATATAGGAATCAGTCAACATAAGAATGTTTAAAGGGTAGTTAATGAATGGGTTGTTTATATAAGAATTTGATTTTTGTTTAGTAAATTGATTACAATTTATTAATTGTTTATACAAGAATTTGGTTTTCAAGTAAATAATTGATGAGTTGATCAATTAATGAATGAGTTGTTCATATAAGAACTCAACTTCCCACTTAAATATCTACTAAATTGATTATAACTTATCAATTGTTTATATGAGAATTTGGTCTTCAAGTAAATAATTGATGAGTTAGTATGAATTGTTTATTATCTAGATTCTCACATAAATAAAGACAAGTTGACAAATAATTGATATATATATATATATATATATATATATATATATATATATATATATATATATATATATATACATATATATATATATATATATATATATATATATGAGAGAATCTAGTTCTGCACCTAAACAATTAATGACTTGACTACAACCTATCAATTATTCATAGTCAATGGTTCACAGTAACAAACAATTAACCAATTACTTTCAATTATCAAGTATTATATACAAATCTTATAAATTAACATATTCATAACATTTTGGTCCTAACAAGTTGTTTTGATTGTTAGTTTTTTGAAGGATGGATATGATACACAAACTGGAGATAGAGGGGCGCAATTGTCAGGAGGACAAAAACAAAGAATTGCAATAGCAAGAGCAATAATAAAGAATCCAAGCATATTGCTTCTAGATGAGGCCACCAGTGCATTGGATAGTCAATCTGAAAAAGTGGTACAAGAGGCATTAGATAGAGTAATGGTGGGAAGAACTAGTGTAATTGTAGCTCATCGATTAAGTACTATTCGTGATGCAGACTCAATAGCTGTGATTAGGGAAGGAAGTGTTATTGAACAAGGTAGTCATTTTCATTTGATGGGGAAAGGGGAGACTAGTCCATATTTTTGTCTCGTTGCAATGCAAGGTGCCCATGAACAATAATTGATTTATATTATATATTGAGAAAAAAAATCATTACCACAATATCTTCACTCATGTTATAAGCAAATATAATTTTTATTATTCATAAATTCAAATAATTAAAAAAGTAATACAATATAATGTTTTACTAATTTCACCTTTACATGCACATCTATGTCTTTAAACTTTGGAAACTCTTCTAAATAAATTAAAGTTTATTTTTAAAACTAATTTTAATATTAGAATTAAGTTATGGTTAAAAAAAAGGATTTTAAGTTTCTTATAAGTGTAAATTTAAGTTTAGTAGATGATATTTTAATTAATATAAATTAGATTTGAATGAGTATACAAATTTGTCTTATAATATGTAAAAGAAAATATAAATTTAAAAGGAGGGAAAATATATTATTTAAATATTTTATTATATTGTATTGATTGATATATTGTGTTCATTATTATTAAATTATTAAATCAAAGATTGAAATGACAAATATAGGATTATAATCAAATAAATTTAGGTTTTCTATGATTTTAAATGAAATCACAATCACAACTCTACTGAGATGTGATTGTGTCCTTCACATTTATAGTCCTAAGGAATTTGTTGTTCTTTATTTGATATCTAAATGCACACATTGTAGTGTTAGTAAACACCTTTAAGAGCTTGTACTACAAGGATTACATTTTAAAGCTTCCATACACCTTAGCCTTAAGCGCCTCTTTTTTCACAATGTTGAAGATAATGATACAATAGTTGTTCTTATGAATAGTGATGCAATCCTATAATAATAATAATAAATCCTTCTATGCTCTTGATATACTTTCCTTGTATGTGAATTTATGACTTCTTAATTATTTAGTAATCATATTTGTTTCAAGGTATGCACCCTTGGTCTCCTTGTGCTATGTAGCACAGTGCTCGGGTAAGTGACATGGCTTAATCGCCTCTCGTGGATTCATTAACTCTGATAGTTGTATTGAGCATTAACATGTTGATCTTTTGGTGCAACGACAATCATATTTGTAACAATTGGTATCAAAGCCTGGGTCATGGGTTTGAACCCCTTGCTTGCACTAGGGGGATTGTTGCAAGGTGTGAGCCCTTGGTCGCCTTGTGTTGTGCATCACAACGCTCGGGTTCATGACATGGCTTAACCACCTCCCATGGATTCATTAACTCTAGTGGTTGTATCGAGCATTAACATGTCGATCTTTTGGTGCAATGACAACCATCTTTGCAACAATATTAATGATGTAGGGAATAACTTTATATATGATATCCTAGAGCTCAATTCAGATAACTTGGCACACAAACTAATGAAAATTATCATTTTTTAATTTAATTCAACTCAATTTAGGTGGGAAATTAATTTGGATCTAACTTAATAGAATCACACCAACAATCTCATCTAACCTTAACAATGTAATGCCAACAATTGCATCCAAGGCATGTAAAGAATAATAGGTTGGATTTAGGGGATTCACTTAGTAAACATATACAATGTCACTTAAGATCATGAAATCTTAAATATTTTCCCTGATTTTAGTTTTAATCCTACCAGTTAACTTTTTTTATACCCCATCCTAAAACACAATTTTTATTAAAATATCCCCTCTTTTACCATACGTTAGGTACTTAATTCTTTAATGAAGTTTTTATAGCCCTATTTATTTATGCCCTTCATACATGCAACTAAACATTTTATTTCCACCACTATCATGCCCAGCTCTAAATGAAAATCATTGAATGGATAATGTAGGAGAGTACACTCACTCAAATGAGACACATGCATAAAAATGGATAAAATTTTAAGAAAGGAGAATATACATGGCCTTAGGTATGTGATGTGTTAGCCTTAAGTATAAGGAAAATATGTCATTGTAAAATCTCATAAAAAGTGGGAAAACAAATACAAGGATAAATTAATAGATAAATGATTAGACATATAAGTTCAAAACAATATGTAACAGTGTACATGCAATAAAATATTAGCACATGTAATCTTATCAAAGGAGTGCATCTATAAGTGTTTGGTTGGATCAAAATATGATAATCACCAATCCCCATCTAGGGAAGTTAAACATGGTTACTAATCAACTATGTTGTGATTATGTAGGAAAATAGTGTCATTGAGAATCACCAATTATATATGTGTTATCTAAGATGTGGTAGTTAAAAAATGAAAGTAAGTAGTGGTGTGGAAAATTATTCCTACACTAATCTATTAGAGGAGATACGTGCAAATAAATTAAATCTTTTCAAGTTACAAGAAAAAATGTACAACAATTAAATAATATACGACAACATAGTGATTTACATGTGGAAAAACTTTTCAAAAGGAAAGCCCCATAATCCAAAGAAAATCAATGTATTATTCAACAATCAAAGGTTAAAATACACTTTAAAATTTAAATTGATTATAGGAGTATTACCAATAACAGATCTAGACTAGTTTTGACAACATAAAAATACCTACAAAACTCACTATCAAAACATCCAACTCAAGCACCTAATAAATAGAAGAAGCAATACATGAAACCATCAAATGGTAATTAAAAACCATGAGCTAAAACCACTCAAAATTTAGCACCAAATCCTAGCCAAAGTTCTAAATTGCAAATGCCAAGATGAATTCATAGGCTAAAAATAACATGTTCCTTCCACCTACTATAAACTTCTCACAATCCACTCACCATCTTGGGAACTCTATTTTAGATCCATTATCTCCATTCAAACATGTATTATGAAATATCATACATATATCATAGGTTATTCAACAAGTGTAACTCCCTCATAGAACTCATAAATGTTATTAAATTACTAGTGTGGGAGGCCAACTTACAAATTCCATAAATTTTGATCTAAGAGGATAATTGGGCCCTTTTTTAAAATTATAAATATCAAGGATATCTACATCCTATAAATTCCTAAAATTTATTTTTGAATAACTTGGAATCTTTTTTTTTATACTAATAATAAGAATACTTTGTCATAATAGTGGTTTACAATTCACAGGAATGAATTTTAGCTGAAATCACATATTTTTAGAAAGTATAATGATTTAAGCCTTAAAAAGTTCCATTTTAAGGATTCCAATTGAAGAGGGTTTGATCAAATCACCTTAGATCAAACCCCCTTGGATAGAACCTTGATAGTTTTAAACCATACCTATAAATGCGTCTCCTTTACACCTATCAAAATGCTGATAAAAAATCACTTTTGATTTAGATTTTAGGATCTGCAAATGATAGATTCATTTAAATTTATTTCAATGATTATAGTATTCTCGGAACAAGCTATCCAATGAATATAATTTTAATATGTTTTGGTTTTGTTATGTATTTGTTTTTAAGTTTTATTAAACATAGGTTTTCATCGAAATAAATTTCTTTGTTCTTCACATGTGGAAAATAGAGAAGATTATCAAAAAAATTTGAAAATATGAGTGCACCAGATATTGGAGTCCTTGATCCAGCAAAAAAAAAAAAATAATTTCGATAAATACAATAAAAGTTATGCGTTATACGGTCGTGTTATGTCTAAATTGTAATTAATTTGACTTTGAAACTTGATTAAAGAAAAATAATTCAATAAAAAACTATCTAACCAAGTGGAGGCACTAGATATCGGAGTTAGAAATCTAAATTTGAAAGAACTAGAATTTTATCTTTCAAGGAAAAAGGTATGTGTTGCTCTGATGTCGTCCTTTTTTTAAAAATGTTGTTTTCTAAAAATTCAATTTTGTAGAGATGGAAAAAAGAAATTAATTTGATTCCAAAAATTTTTGAAAAAATATTTTTAGAATCTCTGAGACAAATTGATGAGAATCTAGTTTACACCATCTTCATTCCTCTTGGTTTAGCAGCTATGATTGCCCAGTGTCTTGAAGATTTAGTTAAAATAATAATTTCGATTGTCGATTTGGCCAAAATTGCTTAAACCACTATTATGGGATCACCCCTAATAGAATGTGAGTCACTTTAGATGATACATCAGGTTAAGCATTATTAGCTTGCTTTACATTTTCCAAAATTGTAGAACTGTTCAACAACTATCCCATCCAAAAATACTTAGAATGAAGTTCAGTTTAGAGTAATAGGTATATCATAATAACATATTTATCTGCATAATAAAGTAGTAAACTAAGCATCTAATCCTTGCAGCCCTTGTTTCTCTCCTTTGAGTCACCGCATTCTACCTCATGGGTAGTAGGCTATACCACAAAGATGTCTTAAAAGATCAGTGGAGCAACAACATTATAAATTTCCCTTGGCTTGTTAAGATTACCTTCACCATCATTTCCAGTAGCAACATTATTAAACACTCTTTAGAATTCCATTAGTGCTCTTAGGAAGGTTTATGAGTCCTCCTGGTTATGGTGCCAAGTGTGCCCATATTTCACTTCTAACTTGTTAACCATCACCACCCCATCAACGATCAATCTCATAAATTTGGCCATAGAGATTTCCATTGTCACTATTACCTGCAACACAATAGAGGGGAAAGTGAGTATTTTATTAGACTCAGTAAGCTCCCTTCTACTCTGTTGAAATTTTTCCTCATTCCTAGCCCTCTAGATATGCTCAAGAATTTTAGTAGTAAGATAATCCCAGAATATTTGACATTCTTTACTTAGTTTTCTAGAAGTAAACATGATATCATACCAATTAATTTTTCCATTTCATTAGAAAAGATATTCCAAACCTCTTTAGCATAAAAATAGGCAAAGAAAATGTGCATTATTATTTCTGGGGTCTTGTAAATGATGCATAAATCCACATCAATATGATTAATTTTAAAAGGTACTTTGTGTAACAAAAGTTGCTATCTGAAACAAGACTTCTTAGGCTCTTTAACATTTTGTCACACAGAGGAGAAAATATTTTTCCATTTGATGTCTAAAAAATTCAAGCCCAAACAAGAATTCACATGATCTCTATCAAATGTATCTTTGGTTAGCTATTTATAAACATTCTTAGCTTTAATTTCAGACAGTGGAGTACCATCAATCCAAGCTAACTCAAAAATATCAAAATTTTCAACAGAATTCCATGGAAACATAGAATTTTTGCATGCATCAACAATAGTGTTATAAGTTCTAGAGTTAGCATTATCTAATTTGAATTCATCGGCCAAATTATCTAGGGGTTTAATTTGTCCATTTTCCAAGATATTATGGAAGGTTTGAATACCATATTGGTTCCACTTTTTGGCTGAGCACCCTTGTAGTAGGGAAAGAGGTTTGTAATTGTGTTCCAAGTTCCACCAAAGAGAACAGTAGGATTGGCATTTTAAGTTATTATTAATATACATACATTGCAAATTTTGAACTCAACTTTATGTTTCACCATTTCTTAGGCCTTCCATAATATTTTAAACACAGGTGAGCCATCTGAAGACATTAGAAATTTGTTTATGAGAATATCACATGGGGGAAAATTTTTCCATGCTTTTGCTTGCTTAGGAATGGTTAGTTGAATGCTATTCCTTATCAGAACCTTCCATGGTTCCTTTCTCGCCATGGCCTTAGCTATCCATTTGGTAGTGAGGGAAATACCTTGGGTCCTTAGATCCTTCAATCCAATCCCTCCATTCATCTAAGATCAAGACAACACTACAACCATTTTACTGAGTACTTTTTCCACTTTCCTTTCCCATCAGAAGGAGTTTCTAATCCTTTTATGGATCTCATTGACCTGATAACTGCTAAAGAACCACACATCTAAGTGAAATAGATACTGTAGGATGAGAGGATTTTTCAGAAAATTATATCCACCCAACAAGAGATAGATACTACCTATTCCAAATTTCTAACTTCTTTTCAATTTTGGAGCTTATCCACCCACATTTCCTTTAGATTGGAGCTGATAGAAAATGGTATACTGAGGTATCTTACTTGCTTGTTGGGTCCTCCCCATTGAAAATCATACTTTTGGAGCCAATTTGGAGGGGATTCAACCCATCCAAGAAAATTGGATTTGGTGATGGAGACTCTTGCTCCAGATGCTTGAAAAAATAGATTTAGTTTCCCTATTAGGTGTAGTGTAGGAAAAAGTATCCATTTTTCACACTTAATTTGGGAATAATTAATATTAAATTGAGCCTAATGTTGCCTTGATTTAGTGTTGTAATGTGTTTTACACATTCACATTAAGTTTAGGGCCCTTTTAAAACTAGATGGACCTAATTGCACCTTATTTAGGGTGTTGTAAAGTGTATCTTTACACTTTCACATTAATCTAGTGCTTTATTAATTAATTTGGACTATTTATGCCTTATTTGATCCTATTTTGCATCCACAAGCCTTATTAATTACATCTTTTCATGGATAATCCTGAAACTTCTCAAATAACCAATCATAATTCAATGTTTTGGGTCATGTGTCCCAGATATGGTGATTTGGGACTCATATTGCACCTTGGGTGTATGAGTCCCACCTAGGTCTTGGGACCTGATTTCAAATTGCTCATTAAACAAGACAATCCCAAAAATTTGTGTCACAGGTTTTGGCTACCAGGACTCATACGCCACAACTGGTGTATGATTCTTCCTTTAACTAGGACCTATTTTGAATCAAATTATTGGAAATAATTTATTATCCTAGATTTGATGTCAGCTTGTAGTGTTGTAATTTTGGGAAAATTTCCATAAACAAGTATAAATACAAGGCTATTTCACCTAGTTTCACCTAGAAATTTTGAGTCAAGCATCCTAAGAATTCACAAGAGAATTGTAGTGTATTCAAGAGTATTCAAGAAGGAATTCAAGAGAAAATCATCAAGCATTTGGAGCAACATTCAAGATTCAAGCATCATGTCAAAGTCATCATGCACCATGTTTATTTTTGAGCTAACATTTGTGATGTAGGTTCTCATGATTCAAGCAAGCATTCAAGTCAAGATCCATAACATTCAATCAAGGGTCAAGATCTACATTCATTCTAGCAATTTCATACAATATTGCAGCCTTTGTTACAAGGGTTTAGTGAATTGCAACATAACATTTTTTCATTCATCATTCCTTCATGCTATTTGATTTCATTTCAAGGTTTGATTACCAAAACGAGGTTTGACAAAGGAAAACCCCTATCCGCTAACAAATTTTTTTTTTTACCTCTCTTTGATGTGTGATTTGTAGATTAAGGTTGAAGATCCATTGAAGAGAAAGATTGGAGAAAGTTGTCAAAGTTGCAAAGTTGTCAAAATTTTCATCTTTCTTGCAAGATCAAGGAAAGTTACCTACAAGTCAAAATTCAATGTTGCAAACTCAGAGATTAGAAAGGAGAGAATCTACAGGAGAACACTAGAGGATATTAGAGTTTTAGATCAACCTTGATACTGGGACTAAATCGCCACTTATGGCATATGAGTCCCAGTATACCAATTTTCAGACTTTTTCTATAGATCCTGGTTTAGCAGTTGCAAATTCCAATTTCGGCCCGAAACCCTAACCTAGGACTAAATTGCCCCAATTGATGTATGAGTCCTAGTGTGCTTCAAAAGGAATAATTTTGGGATTACAGACCTAGTTTCAAGCATCTTTAACTTTCCAGGTGGGTGATCCACAAAACTAGTTTACAATTCCGTTGAAGGAAAATTGCAAAAATGCCCCCTTGAAGAAAATTTTGGATTTTGGAGGGTTCACATGAATGGGGGGTTTTCTCTAACCTAGAAGGGGTTCAGTTGAACCCCCCTTTGAGTGAACCCTCTTTAATGGTGGGACCCACTTTTTGCATGTTATCCAAAATGGAAACAAAGGGAAGTTTTGAAAAAAAGGGGGATTTGCTTGAACCCCCTTTCGAGTGAACCCCCTTTTGCTCAAAGGGTCAAGGGGGCTTCACTCAAAGGGGGGTTCGAGCGAACCCCCCTTTTTCCCCCTTCTCCCCCTCTTGCACCAAATTTATGCAAAAAATTTCCTTTTGAAGCTTGGGTTGAGGATGAAAATGGAGGAGACTCCACAGACCCAACTAGATGATGGTAGTCCTTGGAACAATCTATCCATCGAATATAATTTTAATATGTTTTGGTTCTATTATTTATTTATTTAGTTTGATTAAACATAGGTTTTTCATTGCAAATCAAGCTCTTTATTCTACACATGTGAAAAAATAGCAAATTATAAAAAAAAATGAAAAATATTAGTGCACTAGATATTAATGTCCTTGATCCAACAAAAAAAAGAACTTCGATACATACAAAAAAAGTTATATGTTAGCAAGTAAATCATGTCTAAATTGTAACTAGTTAAACTTTGAAACTTAATTAAGAAAAAAAATTCAATGAAATGCTATGAAACCAATTCCATGCACTAGATATCGTAGTTACGAATCTAAATTTGAAAAAAATAGAATTTTATCCTTCATAGAAAAAATTTATATGTTAGCTAGTAACATCACTCTTTAAAAATGGTGTTTACTGTTAAAAACTAGTTTTCGAAGGAGATGGAAAAAGAAATGCAATATAATTCCAATTTTTTTGAAATATATATATATATATAAAATCTACAGAAAAAATGTCACAAGTCACTAGTTTGCATCATCTTCAAATATCCTCACGGTTTAGGTGCTATAGGTGCCTGAAAGTGAAGATTTAGTTAAAAAAATTCAGTTCAATGTCTAGTTTGGCCAAAACTTATAAACCAGTATTGTGGGATCACCCAAGTGCAGATTTTTTTATCTCCAATATGCTATTTTGATTTGAGTTCATTTTCTAATTCATATAATTAGGTTTTTCATGTTACTTTCATTTCTTTTCTTTCTAAGCCTTTGTGTAGTGGTGAACCCCCCCTTTTGTCTTTAATCACACCCTAGGAGACCTTATAACAGATCCCTTTTCTTAATTGCACCATTAGATTAATATGTCTAAGGTTTCCTTGAATGAACTAGAGTGAAGTAGGAAGGGACCATCCCCTTTTGCATTCCATCTCCTAAAAGGTGGAGCACCTTATTTCCTTGGTGTTCATTTTGGCGAACCTAGTCTTTGGACACCTTATTTCTGATTTGGAGTGTATCATAGTCCTAGATCTAGGTTAACTTTGCATTAGATCTTGCATTAGTTATTTTGCATTTAGGGCTTCTAAATATTGCATTAGTGAAAGTGCATATAGGTTGCATTTTTGAATCTTAAATCACTCAATTTCACGAAAATTTTGTAGTCACAAATAGTCAAATCAATATACAAGTTAGAAACCTTAGAATCAACTTAGAATTTGTTGAATTTGGTGTAAAACCCCTAATTGGGACTCATACGCCCCTCTGGGCGATTTAGTCCCTATACAAGTGTTTTTCTTGGATTTCTAGGAATTCTGTGTTGTGTGTTTTTCACTATTTGAATCCTCTAAAATCCCTAACTAGGACTCATACACCCTTGTGGGTGAGTTAGTCCCAGATCAGACCTAAAACTACCATTTACAACATTAAAAACCTTGTTTTTGTGCTTTTGTTGTTGTTGTTGTTTGATTTATGTTTTAGTTTGCTAAGTTTTTGTTTCATTCATTTCATTAGATATAGCTTAATTTGGTTTCATTTCAATTGTACATAGAATTATATTACTGCACTTTTATTTCATTTCTAGCATTAATTCATAGTTTTACAAGATTAGATTACATTTGGCATTCATTAGAAAACAAAAACAAAAAAACAAAAAACATCAAAAGAAACTAACAAAAAATGGTTAACATTGGAGAAAACATATAATTCAAACCCTTTAGTAGTGATGAATTTGACATGTTAGATTAAGCCCTTGATGAATTCATCTCCCCTAGAACACCCACTAAATATTTGATACAAGAGGATGCAAGTATTGACAATCATGACAATCATAATTGTTCTTCTCCTGTTACGTCCCCTATTAGTGACAAAGGTATCTTGGTGAAAGAAGATACAATCATTGAGAATCATGAAAGTGTTGTTTTTCCTTCTCCTCCTCCCCCTTGGGAAGATATTATGACAGAAAAAAATGAGATAATTGCCACTACTTTACATAGTCTCCATTCATCTCCCAACATCTCCCCTACTTGTGAGAATGCTTTAGGGTATGTGCAGGATCATCATGGAAAAAACAAGCCCTTAAGTGGTGAAAAATTCAGAAAAATCAGAGTTAGGCAACTTGACGTAAAAAATTGAATAAGTTATCTATATTATTTAAAAAATATGTAAGAATAGAATCTGTAGCAAATTGAATGCAATTTCTAAACTACTAGGTTTATTTAAAAAAAAATCTATTTGGTGAAAATTTGAAATTTTAATGTAGTTGTACTTAAATTTCAAGGAAAAAATAAGAAGTAGGTGTTTGTCTGACCACCTTAACCACAATAAAATGATAATATTTTTTTATAAGATTTCAATGTAGTAGAGGACTCATGTCGGATGTGATGCATATTTTTTGTAATTTTTTTCCAAGTAAATAATTAATTATGAATTTTTTATTACAACTTTTAAAAATATAAAAACTTCGTATGTCGACCACCTTAACTTGGTCAAAACTTCATGAATTTTTTTTTTAATCCTATAGTATCTGAAGCATAGAATGTGACACATGTTTTGGATTCAAAAGTGTGATCTGTTTGAAAGCTATAGATGTTTTTCAATCAGCCTATCAATTAGGACTTTAGTCATAATTCAAATAGAAAATGAATAATAATTTTTATTAAATTAAAATTAAAGCATAATTTATATTGGTGGGAAGCTGAGAATCTCCTTTAAAAACCCTTTTCGTTTCATCAATTTTAGGTAAAAAAAAAAGTCGCCACATACCCTTTACATACCCATCATGATCCTGCACATACCTTTAGTGAAAGAGGATACAATCATGAACGATCATGAAAAAAACATTTGTGCACGGAGGATATGTTGATATTAAGACATCCAATGATTGAGAGCTATGACAATCCCACCTCTCTTACTTGGGAAGACATTATAGGACATGGGGATGTAATTGTAGATAACAATGACAATCAAATTTGTCCTTCTCCTAATATCTCTTCTAGGTACGAAGAAGATAGTTTGGTGTTAGAAGCCATCCTTATTGAGACTCATGAGAATCTTGTTCCTCCCTTTCCTAATGCCCCTACCATTTGGGAAGACCTATTTGAATGAAAAAGTCCAATCATTGGTAAGAATTAAAATCATAGTTATTCTTCTCTTGATGCCTCCCTCATTTGTGATGAAGCTACTTTACAGAATCTAATCATGGAATGTGATGAACCTCTTGTTTGTTACTTTCCTAAAAGCTCTCCTACTAAGGTAGATATTATGGCACAAGAGAATGAGACCTTAGAGAAAAAGGATAAAATTATGGACATCAATCAAATTTGGCCCTCTTCTAACATCTCTCCTATTGGTGAAGAAGATATTGTGGTATTATAAGGTCCAATCGATGAGAATGATGAGAATCTTAGGGAAAACATTATTGAAAAATAGAATACCATCATTGATAAGCAAGAAAATACAACCATTGATAACTCCCTTGTGATGAAGTTATTTTAGAAGAACCAATATTTGAATGTCATGAACATCTATTTTGTAGCTCTCCTAAAAGCTTTCCTACTAGGGAAGGTATCATGGTGCAAGAAAATGACAACATCAACACATTTATTTCAAACAATAGTAATATTGATTCCTTAGATGAAGATGATGAAGTGAAATTAGACTCCTCTTCACTAAGAGATCATGAAAATAAGGATAATTCTTTTGACATTATGCACATTAGATATCCCTTGACACCAACCACACATGCAAAACCCATACAAGAAAAAGAAAAGAATATTGATGATGTCATGAAGTTATTGAAAGATGCTTGGGAATCCTTTGATTTCATATCTAAATTCATGGGAGACTACAAGATCATAACAAAATAATCCAAAAAGGGAAAATAAAAAGTGATAATTTCAACACAAGATTCAACACAAGATTCAAAAGCATCCACTTCAACCACTTTAGAAGAAGAAACAAATTATGCAACAAAATTTGATGAACTTGACTATGAACAACCACTGAATCTGAAAGAAGTGAAAAAGATTTATGGAAAAGGTTATGAACCTATGAAACAACTTGGATATAGTGGAAAAGGATGTGGTGCTAGAGAGCAAGGCATCCATGTCCCTATAGATCCTTAAACACAAGAAACAACTAATGGTCTTGGTTATTTTCCCTCAAAAGAAATAAATAGGCCTTCATTCAATGTCAACACTCTTATGAAAGATTCTTCTAAGACAAATTTAACTTTGGTGCATCCTAAACTAATAGATATCTCAATAGATTTGCATCTTGAGTTGATACTTTTTTTACTCATCATAATCAATAACTATAGTTGTTGCTCCTTCCCATGTAATAGTGTTAGGATCATAGTATAATCACTATTGCATGTTTTACACTCATTGCAAATAATTTCTTTTTTGCATGGAGCAACATATCATCATCCATTCTCGGCTCACCCTTGTCCTGTACTAAGTGGGGTCAAGGGGTTAGGTAGCCTTTTCCTTGTATGAGACTTGTCATTTTCTCTTTAGGCTAGTTTAATGCATTCCATGTATATATATAAGAGCAAGCTTGGCATGTGGATGACACGCCTTAAGTTGGCTCACATGTGACGTAATGAGTTATGTTTAGTATTTCATTTTGGGGGAAACCCCTTTTCATGATGTAGCTTTATTTGGAAACATATGACTTGGCATAGGGCTTTCCAAATAAGTTCTCATGTCTTGTGAGCATTTATCATTTGATAATTTAAAGTAATTGCTCACAACATGGTGTTTAGCAATTTCTTTAAAGTGGGGGCATACATTGGCATTATTCTTTTACAATTCATGTTTCATTGTGTAGTCTTGTTACTTCATGTGATGCATATTTCTCTTTGTGGTGACATTGAGTGTAATATACTTTAAGAGCATGATCTCTCTTAGCATATTATATTCCTCTTAGTGGCTTGATGTGACACATTGCACTCCCTAAGTTGTAAATATTCTATTCTTCGATTGGTCCTCTCTTGGAGACATTAGGCACAATGTTCCCTAAATTGAGACCTTACATGAACTAAGTAAAAATACTTTGAACATACCTTACACTATTTTGCATTTACAATATAACTATTATATGGCCACCTTGCATAACAGACTTTTCTTGCTTGTGGAGCCATCCTATTTGTTCATGGGTGTTAGTATACAAAGTTTTACTTGCCTCATGAATCTTCTCGTTCATGTTGTGTGGCACCTTATCAATGTTATCAGGAGGTATAGCTTTGGTATGGCTAGTGTATGGGAGCCAAAATTAGGCATGACTTTCCCATAGCCACTTGCATGTTTGTGTGAGAGCATACCGGCCACGTGCATATGTGTCTCTAGGGGCTCACCTAGTGGATGGCCTAAGGTTCCACCAGCCCTTGTGAGCATGCGATTTTTTACATAGTAGACATCACATTCCACTTGCAAATTTTTTTGGACAAACATCTTAGATCTGATCCACATCGTGTTGGGAAAACGGTCAAGGCTTGATCCACCCTTTTTTTTTCTCTCTTTTCTTTCTTTAGGTCTTTGAAATTGTATGTTTGTGTATCTTGATGATGCATATCATACACCTTATGTGTGTACCTTTGTTCTTGTGTTGGTTTGATGTATGATCTTGGATCTTGGGGGCTTGGCCACCTCCTTTAATCTTTGTTATCCTATACCATCCACATTGGTACACTTGAAACCCTCTTGAAAGTATACTTTAGTGCAATTTTGAAGCAAGTCCCTCCTCTCACTAATTTTGGAGCTAAATGTAGTGTAGGAAAAAGTATCCCTTTTTCACACTTTGGGAATAATTAATATTAAATTGAGCCTAATGTTTCCTTGATTTAGTGTTGTAATGTGTTTTACACATTCACATTAAGTTAGGGCCCTTTTTAAACTATATGTACCTAATTCTACCTTATTTAGGGTTTTTTAAAGTGTATATTTACACTTTCACACTAATCTAGGGATTTATTAATTAATTTGGCTTCTTTATGTCTTATTTGGTCCTATTTTTCATCCACAAGTCTTATTAATTGCATCTTTCCATGGATAATTCCAACACTTATCAAATAACCAATCATAATTCAATGTTTTGGGTCATGTGTTCCAGATCTGGTGATTTGGAACTCATACACCACCTTGGGAATATGAATCCCACCTAGATCTTGGGACTTGATTTCAAATTTCACATTAAACAAGATACTCCTAGAAATATGTGTCTTAGGTTTTAGCTACTGGGACTCATATACCACAACTGGTGTATGAGTCTCGCTTTAACTAGGACCTACTTTGAATCAAATTATTGGCAGGATTTTATTATCTTAGATATGATGTCCACTTGTAGTGTTGTAATTTCAAGAAATTTGGCATAAAAAAGTATAAATACAAGGTTACTGTACACGTAGTTTCACCTAGCAATTTTGAGTCAAGTATCCTAAGATTTCACAAGAGCATTGTAGTGTATTCAAGAGTATTCAAGAAGGAATTCAAGATCAAATAATCAAGCATTTGGAGTAGAATTCAAGATTCAAGCATCATGTCAAAGTCATCATGCATCTTGTTTGTTTTTGAGCTAACATTTATGATGTAGGTTCTCATGATTCAAGCAAGCATTCAAGTCAAGATCCATAACATTCAATCAAGGGTTAAGATCTACATTCATGCTAGCTATTTCATACAATATTGTAGCCTTTGTTACAAGGTTTTGGTGAGTTGCAAGATAGCATTTTGTTCATTCATCATTCCTTCATGCTATTTAATTTCATTTCAAGGTTTGATTACCAAAACAGGGTTTGAACAAGGCAAACCCCTATCCGCTAACAAAACAAAATTTTTCCCTCTCTTTGATGTGTGACTTGCAGATTTAGGTTGAAGATCCATTGAAGATAAATATTGGAGAAAGTTTTCAAAGTTGCAAAGTTGTCAAAATTGTCATTTTTCTTGCAAGATCACATAAATTCACCTACAGGTTGGAATTTAGTGTTTTAGACTTCGAGATCGGAAATGAGAGAAGCTAAAAGAGAACACTAGAGGATATTAGAGTTTTAGATCAGCCCTGATACTAAATCACCACTTGTGGTGTATGAGTCCCAATATACTAGTTTTCAGACATTTTCTATAGATCCTGGTTTAGCAGTTGCTGATTTCAGTTTAGGCCCAAAACCCTAAACTGGGACTAAATCACTCCAACTACCGTATGAGTCCTAGTGTGCTTCAAAGTCATAATTTTAGGATTGCATTCCTAGTTTCAAGTATCTTCAGCTTTCTAGGTGCACCTATGTTTATCTCCAATTCACTATTCTAATTTGAGTTCTTTTTTTAAGTCATATAATTAGGTTTTGCATGTCACTTTCATTTCTTGTCTTTCTAAGAATTTTCTTAGTGGTGAACCCCCCTTTTTTTCTTTAATCACACCCTAGGAGACCTTATAGCAAATCCCTTTTCTCAATTGCACCATTAATTGAGATCTCTAAGGTTTCCTTGAATGAACTAGAGTGAAATAGGAAGGGACCATCCCCTTTTACATTCCATCTTCTAATAGTTGGAGCACACTATTCCTTGGTGTTCATTATGATTTACAAATTTATTTCTTCTAGCTCAATGAAGATAGATATATCATCAAAAAATTGAATGTTCATGAACTCATTTAGATCTAGGAGAATAATCCATTTAACCTTGGTGGAAATGGATTGGTCGCTTAGCAGATAGTGTAGGGCATCTAAGGCAATAACAAAGAGAGCAGGGGAAAGGGGGAACCCTTACCTAATATATCCACCAAGGATTATTTCCTTAGAGAGTGGGCCATTGACATCCACTTAAGCCACTACATCTTTTAGTAGTGTGCCCACTACATTGCAAAACTCATTTGGAAAACCAAAAGCTTCCAGAGTTGTTCTTAAGAAAGTCCATTCCACTCTATCATATGCTTTTTCAAAATCTAGTAAAAGCATAATAGAGTTCTAATTAGATTGTTTTGACCATTCCATGGCTTCCCAACTTGTGATCAGATTTTCTAGTATACATCTCCCTTTAATAAACCCTATTAGAGTTTTGTTTATAAACATGGGGAGAATGTCCACCAATCTTAGTGCAAGGACCTTAGCCAATATCTTATATGAGAAATCAGTAATATTATGGTCATCCAATTTTTTATTATTTTCTTGTCCCCACCCTTTGGTAGTAACTTAATGATTCCTTTGTTTATGCTTTTTCCTAATGAGCCATTATCTAGGGCCTCATGGTAAACCTACAATAGATCATTGCTTATCTAGTCACTGAAAGTCTTGTAAAATTCAACCAAGAGACCATCATAGATAGGGGACTTATCATTTTTCATGGACTAGATGACCCTCATAATTTCCCCTTTTGTTATGTTGGCAGATAGCCTAGAGACATCTTCACAGTTAATTTTCTTGGGAATGATTCCTTTTATGCATCCCTAGATTTTCTGTTGTCTTCCTCGTTCCCTTCAAAGGTGAATATTTTTTAATAGAAGGCATGAATTTTTTGTAGGATGTCATCCTAGGTGGTAAAAAGTCCCCCCTCCTCCCAATTTTTTCCAATATGTTCCTTGCAGCTTTTTTCCTTGATGTAGTTAAAAAATAACTTGGATCCCTTATTGCCATAGCTTAACCAATCGAGTTTAGCTCTTACTTTAAGAACTTTGGTAATGTGTTTTTGAAGCCTTCTAAGGTCATTCTTGGTGTAGGATAGATCCTCACCGAGCCTTACATTATTAGGTTCAACCTATACCTTAGTTTTAGCCATCACCAGGTTTTCTTGCAGCTCATTTTCCTCTCTTTTGGTGTCCATAGCTATTTTTTTGCTAATGGCTTGGAGAAGCTTCTTCCAAGCTTCCACATTTTGAGCCCACCTTGAAATGGCACTTTCTTCCTTTAGTAGCCATTTGTTTATTTCCTTGATGGAGGCTATGCCATCTCTACAGTAATTGTCTTGCAACAATTGAGTGTTGAGTATGAACTTTGGTTGCGTGGGAATGTCCTTGGCCTACCCTAGATGGTAGTTACCCTTGATTTTATGGGGTGGTGGTCAGATAGTGCGTAGGGGTATACACAATTTTTTTGCCCTAATTCATTTGGGATAAAATTGAACATATTTTTATTTTCATAAAACCTATCTTAGAGTCGACAATAGATCCTCCTCCCAACTTGTTATGCATTACAATAGGTATACCAGATCCCCTTGCATTCCTTGATTTTTTCTAGAGGGTCCACCATATTCAAATTGTGCCTTAACCTTTGCCAAAATATCTCTCAGCCCCTTTCCGGGTCATATCCATACCACCCCACTTATCTTCTAGGTGTTCCACCATATTGAAATCTCCTCCCAGCACCCAAGGGACCTCTCACAACTAGGAGGAAAGCCATTGCCACAACTAGGAGGTCTCTCTATGGTCATTGGGTGCATAGAGTGAGCAAACCCAAAGGCTATCCCCATCTTTATCAAGAGTGACCCACACCGCCCTATTACAGGGGGAGGTACCTTGGTTGGTTACATACTATTTCCACCTATTGGATAGAAGGATGGAAGCCCCCCTATCGCCCTCTCATTCTTGGTATAGAAATGACAAGATTCTTTCCAAACGGACCTTAGGTTGACATCAAATGTAAATCCTGTTGCCTTGGTTTCTTGGAGGAAGACAATGTCCTTTTTAGGTTGAAGGTTCAAGAACCTTTTGACAATGTATTTCCTATCTAGCGATTCTAGTCCCTAGTAATTCCAAGAGATGAAGTTAAGATTCATGTTCAATGTTCATGGGAGTGTCATCTTAGTTTCTCTTAAATTGTTTAAACAATTTAGGCATCTTTTCCTCAACTTCTTCCCATTTTGTGGCAGGAGACTGGTTGAGAAAGCTGATATTTTTCCTTTTGTTCTTAACTATTTGTATGCCTTTGTTGATGGATAAGGAATTCCCATATTTCCTAGGCCTTCCTGGCCCATTCTGGGGCTTGTGGAATTTCTCTAGCCGACCCTTTGTTATATTCTCATCTGTATCATCCCCAACCTCTTCAGCTGACTCCAAGTTGTTGCTAGCTACATGGGGGGTGGGGGTTAATATAGAGTTATTTTCTAAATCACTTGGATTTTCTCCCTTATTACCTTCCTCATCAGAAGCAAGGTGGTTAGGATCCATCTAGATCTATTCAACATGATTTTTTTGAAGGTTGTTATTTTTGGAGTCCCCTTTAGTGGTTCCTAGGTTAGAGTGACACCCAATATTTCTAGTGCTCATTTGGTTTAGATCTCGGGGAGGCTCATTTTTCCTTGACTCTACAACTATTAGCGGTTTAACCAAAATGACAATTTCTAATTGATGTTCCACCCCAACAGTGTGGACATGATTAAAATCCCCTTCTAGGTCTCTTTCCTTAATAGCAAAGGTAAGGTCCTTGAGTAGGCTCTTGACCCTATGGTTCCCAACCAAGTCAACATCACCAACTTGAGCATCCCCATGACCCCTCTTTTCAAGGGTGATTTTTCCATCAACCTTTTTCATTTGCATTATAGTTGCATGGTTGGATCTCTTGTTATTAGCATGGTCGCTCGTTAAGTGACTTTCCTTAATCCTCTTCCTAATTTTCGGCATGGCAATTTGTTGTGCATTCAAATTTTCAAATTGGTCTTAGCTCCATATGAATGAGGAATTAGGTGTGGGTAGGGGAAACTTTGAGGTGGAGTGACCAATAGATTCAACAACTGTATTGTCGCCACCCTCACTTAGGGAATTTTTGGCCTCCACTAGAGAATCAAGTGAATTCTTGGTGGGGAGACCACCAAGGGATTTGCTAGGACCTTTGTAGGAACTTCTTTGAACCTTCAGATTCTCCTCCAAAATAGGATTGAGATAAATTTTTTTCCTTGAAGATCCCTCTTTAGGGTTGGACTACCCTTCAGTGTTAGGGTCATTCCAAGAGATAGCGACACCTTGTTTAGACATGGATGCAATGACAGGTTTTTCGCTAGGGTTTTCCATCATCCTTTCCTTGATAGGAGTCAACTTAGAGCCAACTCTAGGGTTTGTTCTAGAACCATTTTTGGGCTTGTTAGTGACCTTACCAAAATTATTTTTAATTAAAAGATAGTTATTCTGAATGTGTACTTTTTGGCACAAATAACAAGCATTAATACTGCCTAACACTTCAATAGGGAAACAAATGACTCTTTCTTCATCCTCAATGGAAATCTCGATGGATTTCAACCCTAGGATTCAACAAGACCAAAGAACGAGAATCAAGGTGTGGGAGAGAGGCTTTAGGCTCATCCACCTAGACCATGTTACAAAAGGGGGATAATAGAGTAGGAACAAGCTTCTAGAAGTCTAGGAGTAGGTTTTTAATCACCACCCACCTAGGGTAGGAGAGAACAAGTACTTCCTCTGTGATGGCTGTGGGGGACCATGACAAAGCACAAAAGATGCGGTTGCCTAAGTTCCAATATGATTTGGCAAGGGATTTTCCTTGCATCTCATGGTATTTTAAGAATATGACAAACCCCTACTGGAGCAATCTACAATAATTAATTTGAATGCCAAATTTTGAAACCCAGGCATTCGAGAACCAAGAATCAATGTACTTCTTAGCTGGTATTTTATTTACATCAATAGAAGCAAAGAAAATTGCAACATATTTAAGCCTATTTCTTTCATTTTTGATAACATTCTTCATCTTAGGGTTAGGAACGAGTTTAGAAAAACAAGGAGTTTTAGGGTATGTACCTTCTCCTCCATCTCCCCAATTGAAACCCGCCTCTTCTTGCTCAACTGCGACAAAAAAATTAGCACCTTCTAGAATGATGATGCCACCATCAGAAACCACTTCCTTGAAACATTTAACTGGAAAAGGCTTACCACCACCATTTTCAAGGGGGTCAAGGGGATTCATACCCCCATCCATAAATTCCCTAGAGGGCAAGGGCTACACTAATTGTAGAGCGTAAATGGGAGAAGACAGTTTAAGCATGCGAAAGAAAAATGAAGCTGTACTAATGGAAAAAGTATTCCTTTTCCTTACTTTGGGAATAATTGTCATTGAATTAACCTAATTTTGGCCTAGGTTTAGTGTTGTAATGTGTTGTACACATTCACTTTAATCTTGGGCCCTCTTTAATAAAATGTACTTAATTTATACCCTATTTTAGGTGTTGTAAATTGTTCGAACCACATTTTCACACTTACCTAGGGCCTCATTAATTAATTGTGGTTAATTAAGATTAATTATCCCCTTTAATTAAAATTTAAGCCTTATTTATGACACCTTCTGAGGATCCATCCCGACACCCAGTATTCAAATTGCATAACATTAAATTTGAAAAAATTAAGGTCCTAGAAAATGGTGCTAGGACCTATTTTCCTTTAGTTTTGAATGAGTTCTCTCCACATAGGACCCCCCTTTGCATATTTGACATGTGTTTTTGATGTTCTTTCACCCTCCCGAAGCAAGGTCATGGAAACTTGTGCCAGGACCCATTCTCCTTTAGTGGCGATTGGGTCCTCCTTGAGTAGCACACCTATTTTTGAATTTGATTTTGGTGGGATTCTAATGATTTTCTATTCTAGATCTGGTGTCGACTTGAATTATTTTATTTTTTGGGTTAATCTCTAGATTTAGTATAAATAAGGGGTTAATTCACATTGTTTATCCTAGCAAGTTCAAGCTATCATAAGAGCACATTCACAAGAGCATTATAGAGCACTTCAAGAGAATTTCAAAGGCATTCTAAGGAAGATTATCAAGAGTTTATTGTAACAATTCAAGATCATTCCATCATGTCTAAGGCATAGTGCATTCAACCATGTTGTTGAGCTAAGATAGTTCATGAAGCATTGAATATCTACTTACAAGAATTGTTTCACATCTTATTTGAGATCAAGATCAACATTCTTCATGGCCACCACATGTTAGTTTGCAGATTTACACTCCAAGAAAACTTCCAAGGTATTCAAAATTCTATTGTTTCATGCTTCAATTACATTATTTCATCATTTGTTTTAATTACCTACAAGGGGTTTGACTTAGGAAAACCCCTATTCACTAACAATCAACAAGTTTTTCTTCCCTTGAATGTGTGTTTGCAGACTTACAGGTTGAAGATCAGGTGGAGAAGAAATTGGAAGCAAAATTTTCTAAATTTCCAAGTTGCAAAATTGTCATTCATAGTGCAAGAACACAAAATCATGGCTACAAAATTTTTTATAGGTTTTTCGAGAGCTGAAAACTGAGGATCTGAGAGTGAAAACTTCAAGGAAAATAACTCATATCTCATTTTTAGGAACCCTAACAAGGACCCATTCACCACTATAGGTGAATGAGTCCTTTGTGACCTAGAAAATAGGCATCTTGCAACAAGTTACACATCACTTTGAGCTCAAAAAACTCCCCTCATAGTTTCTTTAACAATTAGGGTTAGTTTTTTATTATTACTGGAATCATATCACATACAAAATAACATATATTAGGGTGAGAATTAGTGGTCTATCATTTGGATTTTGGTAAACCCTAGATTTTCCCCCTAATCATTAGTGGTGAACCTGATGTATTGAATATTGCAATTTTTTTATTTTAAAGTCTCTCATTGCATCCTAGGCTAGATATTGCATTCATTTTCATTTAGATTTGCATTGAATTAGATCTCATTTAGGGCTTCTTGCTTTACATTCAAAATTGAATCTCATTTAGGGTTTAGAATTGCATTTTTTTTCATTTTATAAATCTAAAAAATACAAAAAAAATTAGTCATTGTGCACATCATTTAGATCTCATAAATTTGCATTTGAAAATAAAAACAACATTGCATTTCAAATTAGGTCTTTGTATTCATTATTTCATTTCATTTTCACATTGAATTTTTGGAAAATCTAAAACTGAAAGTTGTCTTAGACCTGGAATTGAAAGACATTACTAAAAGCTTGAAAATTGTTCAAAAATAGTTTAAAAATATCTAGCTAGGACCCATTCGACTTTACTAGTGAATGAGTCCTTGATCTTGTCAAACCTGAACCTTCTGGCATCTAAAAAAGCATTAAAATCACTCAAAAATCAACAGAAACATTTCAAAAATACCTAACCAAGACCCATTCGCCCTTACTGGAAAATGAGTCCCTATTAGCTACTGATCCACATTTTCTAGAAATTAAAATCTTAGTTTTAGGCTTCTTTTTGTTGTTACTTTTTTTTTAATTTAGTATTCTCATTTGCTATTTCATAAAATTCATTGCTTTTAGCTTAAATTGCTTCATTTTAGTGCATTTTCAAGAATCAAAATTGCATTTAGAACATTTCATTATTAGTTTATTGCATTGTGTAATCAATAAATTCCATTGTGTAGAATATGAAAATTTCATTTCATTCTAGGTCATTTCATTACCCCTTTCCATTTAGGGTTTGCACACTAGGTTTGTAAAACATGTATGAGCTTTACAACTTGGTGTCCTGTTAGAAATACTATTGTAAGACGTAGTTTGAGGCTCATGTCATCCCGCAATATCTCACTCATCTTGGATCTTGGGTTTTCTAACTCTCTCTTCGATAGTGTTGATAATCAACCCTCTATGGCTCATAGTTTGTAAACTTCATTTCCCATGACTTCATCTCCTACAACTAGTGTACCTCTTGTTAACAAAACTGTTCCTACCATCACCACTTGTACTCAAGCTTTGGGGTCCACTCAAAGTGAAGTTCGAATTCCAATTCCATCTTCCAAGATACCAATGTTCATTCCTACATACACTAGTACAAAACCTACAACAACCATTCAACCTATGGCAACCATTCAACCAACGAAAAAAATTGTAGACACTGAAAATTGACCTAGGCCTGCAAGCTCTATTTCTCGCCACTTTCATCCTAGAATAATTAAAATATCTAATTATGTTATTCGGTCCACTTTTCATCTATCAATTAAATAATTTTTAATTATTTAATTAATTCATATCTCTTTATTCTTCCTGATTATTTAAATAAATAAATTTTATTTATTTATTTAAATGCGTCGCTAATTATCTAATGTCTCCCTATAATTAAATAAACTTCTTAATTTATTTAATTATTTATGTCCACTAGTTCTTCTAGATTATTTAAATAAATAAATCTTGTTTATTTATTTAAGTACATCAATAATTTACATTTTCCTCTTCTAATTAAATAAATTCTTTAATTTATTTAATTATAGCCACATGTCATTTTCCCCATTTTAGATAAATAAATAAATCATTACTCATTTAAAATGGTCAAAATTTCTTATGTTGGCTGAAGATGGGCATTTATTACCTACTGTCATTTGATTCTCCATTTTTGAATTAAAATGATTTTTAATTCAAAAAGATGCATTTTTGCATGCAAAGGTCAAATGACTTTTATTAATTTGATTCCCCTGCCTTTTTTTAGCCATCTTGTCTCAACTTTCAATCCGGTCCGTCCGTTTTCCTTTCGATCTCATTCGTCCATTTGAAATTGCCTTTTCTTATAAAATGGCAATTTTGACTTCATTTTGGCTCTCTCAAGCACTCACGTGAATTTTCGGGCTCTCATTCTACTATCATTTTCTCTCATACTTTGCATATTTTAGAGTCATTTTGCATAGTGAAATCCTTCAACACTTGTGTAGGACATGGCATAGTCTTAGGTTGCTCACATAAATATGAGGGCAAACTGTTATTTGCAGCAAGCTAGAAGGTGTAATGGAGATCAACCATGAAGATTGAAGATTTGGGGTAATTGTGTTTTGTTTATATTCATATTTTCTCCTTTCACTCTATTACTTCTTTGGATTTTGGTTTCATTGCTTCTAATACATAATCAATAAAATTTCTAGTGATACATTTGGTGAACCTGACGTGTTTTTGTGCATTTTTTTTTGTTTTCGTATGAATTTCTATTTTTGTTTTGCAGCTACAGGTTTCTGAGTGACACATTTGAATCCTCCTGAACTGCATTCGCTGTGTCGTGATGCATACGAAAAAACAAATGATGCATTTGAAACATCAAACCGCATTAGTGACCTTTGGTGACGCATTCGACATAATTGTGACACATTTGATAGGTATTATAACGCATTTGCATGATTCTGACGCATTTGTCTGCATTGCAACGCATTTGGTTGGTAAACTCTAACATAAACTTTTGTGACGTATATGTTCTGTCGTAACGCATTTGTTTGCTCAGTTTTTGTAGTCAATTTTTCTTTTCAGATTAATGCATTTCTATCATTTCAGTCTTTTATGTTTTTCTTGCATCCTTTAGAGTAGGATTTTCTAGTTGCTAATGTCTAGTTGCAGTGTGTGGCGTTATAATTTTCGTGGGTCAAAGGCATTTGTTGAAATTACTAACATGTGGGTTTGCAGCACACGTAAGTCAAAGACATATATCCAAACTACTGACATGTGATTTTGCAGCTACGTTTGTCAAATATTAATCTTTCAAACCAATTGTTTATGATTTTTAGTTTAGGAACATTTCCATTGGTGCACTAAAATAAACTTTTGTTTGCAAGTGTTTGATTGTGCTTGAAGGTGGCAGGTGATTATGCTCTCACCTTGTGAAAACTTGGTGATCAGAAAACCAGACCCACTTTATTTGTTGTAAACCCTTAAGACTTAATAATCAAAGTATCGTCTCCCCTTGCACTTTCAGGTGATCTTGGGTGTAAAAGAAATGGTTATTATTTCTAGAAATGGGCCCGCCTTAAGGGAAAAAGTACTCATCTTAAGGGATGACCCGACCGGTAATAGGCTAAAGCCAAGCCACTTCCAGTCGAGATATAAAATGCATGCTTGAGGAAAGTTCAAGTACCATGAGTGCAGATGTGTCACATGGACGGAGTAGTACTCCCATAAACCCTGTTGAGCGTAACCTCTTCAAGCTGGAGTGCCACCTAATTGGTGATTAATCTCTCTCCCCATGTGTGGCCACTCGAATGGATGCCCTTACTAGACACCTATTGTTTTAGAAGCCAACCATTTTCAGCCGTTGCTTGGTATAGTGCAGGGTACAATATTATGCCCGAAGATACTCACTACTGACTCCCTTGAGTAGAGATAGTAGTTCTTCGAAAGTGACTACCCAAGAATCCGAAGTTGGTGTGCTCGTAGAAGTGAGTTTCGTGGAGGGGAGCCAGTGCCACCAAACGTCTAAGCTATCCTCTCTCGTGAAGGAGAGGTGTTCAACACCAATCTAGGGTATATCGGTGGGCTATACCAAGTATACAAACCCTTGGCCTATTAGGATCGTGCTTGTCTTACGTGTGTTTTCTTACACTAAAACATTGTGCTTGTCAAGTGCTTGCTAGATTTTCAAACAGTATTTACCACATTTACAATTTTGGACAAAACATTAGACCTTTGACAAATCAAATTTTCTCTCAATACATCAGAAAACTCAATTTTTACAACTTGTGACAAAACTATTGAAACACATCTGCTGTCTTAAAACGCATCTGAAAATCCCTGAGGCACAATCGCTCTGTTAAACCAAATTTTCTACCATAAACACCACATTTGATGGCGTCGCGATGCATATGAATCTCACATAACCGCATCTGCCAAACTCTGTCGCATTAGTCAATTCCAGAGCCGCATTCACTTAAACTGAAACGCATTCAAAATACTGTGATGCATCCAAGGTCTCAAATGACGCATTTTCCTAATAGAAATAAAACCCTGATACAAAGTCGAATCTAAGTCTAAACTCTATTAGCCTATTGTCAAACACTTTTCCCAAGAGGACTCTATTAGAAATCAACCTTGAAATTGCTCAAAATTTTTATCATTCAACCATTAGTTTGCATTTTTGACCCTAGGATTAAACTTTCAAATTTTTGATTTCCTCCATTAGGCTTCATAATCATAATTTATGGCATTAGCTTGTCTCTAGGTTTTCATCTTTTCATACTTTGGATTAGGTTGACCTCATCACAATTTACAAAATCGTTGCTTTCGAAACTAGGTTATCTTGGATTTAGTCTTCATTCCTATTTTTAGTCATTGCCCCTTTTGTGAGAATTTCTAACCCAACAGTCTAGTTAGGAAAACTCACTAGTCATCTTGACCTTGTCACTTTGTCATTTTCAACAAGTCCTTTGGTAACCAAAATTGAAAACAAAGACTAAGCTTAGAGTGTTTAGGTATCCTTGTCTCCAAATTACATTCTAGTTTATACCTTGCATACTTTATTCCTAAAAATACAAAAATATTATTCATCCTAGTCATCATTTTGAACCTAGAATTTGCATTAGTTTCCTCTTTAGTGAACATAATCATCTTAGTCCTTATTTTGCACCTTGTCATCATCATCATCCTGGTCATAATCGTCACTTTAGCTTTTTGGCATTACACATCTCCTTAGGAAAACATTATCATCTCGTTGCATCATCAACCTTTATCACACAAAAAGACAAAAAAAAAGTAGACTAGTGTCATACTCGCATGGTCATTATCTTCATTTGAGAAATTTCTTGTGATGGGAGAAACAAGACTTGAACAAAAGAAAGAAAAAAATGGCAGACTTTGGACAAGACTTTGACAACAACACCAACATCAACACCGATTCAAATGACTGGATTTTTGACGACTTGTTTGGCAATTTGAATGCACAATCTTCCATGAACATGTCAAATTACTTTCAAAATCCACTTTTTGAACAATTCATACAAAGAGACAAAAATGGACAAGTCTACGCTGAAAACTTAGGGGTAGCAGCCCAAAATCCTAAAGTCGCTTCGTTTGTGGAAGACTTGGTCTTGAACGATCCTGAACGATACCTTGCTATCCTCTTAGACCAAGGCGCAAGATTACCAAAATACTTCAACATTAATACCATACGACCTGTCTCTCCTAATAATACGACATAAAACACAACATCCCAACATGACAAGAACAATACCTCGACCAATAACATTGTCGTTACTATGCAAATTGTCACTACCACTATTAATGCGATATCTAGTGGCACCATAAATCAAAACACCTCCTCTTCAACCAACAAGACACCTACAAGAGGAACATCTACTATGATTGTGCCTACAATGTCCACATCATCTTCACAAATGATAGGAGCTACCTTTTCACAATCCATGCCTACAATGTCAATATCATCTTCACAAATGATAGGAGCCACCTTTGCATCCACATCATTAGGCACCACCTCCTCAAATCCTATGTTCAACTCTTTAGCTATGACAATGGGGGCATGTTCATCACATCCTTATGGTGGAACCCCATTTAATCCCTTTGGATGAAACTCACGACGCGTTTTCATTCAAGGCCCTCAACACAACATTAACACATCATCACAAATGAACATCCCACATGGACAAGGGCACAATACACATATACCACATGGGTACTTTCAAGGACCTAAAACTACCATGCCACACGGGAAATTCTTTTAACATACACAAGGCACTCAAATGATGCAACAAATGTATACCTTTGGACATCAAACAAGCCAAGGACCTCAAATACAGACAAACATGGTTGGGTCACATATTCCCACATACTCATCCCAGATTCATACTCAACAAAAAATTCCCACTCATAACTAGCAATACCAGCAAACACCTAATCAGAACATACTGTACTTTTAGGCAACCAATGATCCCATTGTACACACCTTGCTAGCAAGAGTGGATGACCTTCAAAAATAGATGGAAAATATGAAAACCTCTGACAAGAAGATGCAAATTCCATACGACTTATGTCCATATCCTTTTGATACAACTTTGTACATGCCACCATTTCCACATGGTTATATGGCTCCAAAATTCAACAAATACAAGGGTAAAATAAATCCACTTGACCACATTAGAGAGTTTGTAACAAGTTGTGTGGATATTGCTCATGAGCACACATATCTAATGGGACTGTTTCATAAAAGCCTCATAGGACCAGCCTTAGAATGGTTCTATACACTGCTACCTGGAATACAGTCATGGAAAGAACTTGCTGAAAAATTTGTGAAAAATTACACATACAACATTGACACAAATACCTCCATCACCAACTTATGCCATCTCACACAAGAAGATTCATGTGAAACCTTTTTACCATTCTTTCAAAAATGGAGGGGCCTAGCAAGTCGCTGTCATATAGACATACCTGAAAAGGAAAAAGTTAACATGTTCGTACAAATGTTCTTAGGCCCACTAAAAAATGGCTTGCGTGTTCATTGTTGCACAAATTTTGCAAACCTAGTTGAACGAGGTGTCCAAGTTGAATAAGCCCTCATTGTGGAAGAAAGACTAAAATACGGTCCCAAAAGCAAAAACGTAAACCCTCCTTCTGCTGACAAAAACAAATACTGGGTCAAGAACAAACATGTCACAAACGATGGCGTAGTTGATGCTAAGGCTGTCAACGCTATGGGTCCTATGATCACTCTAAAAGGGACACAACCACAAAACACACAAATGATGATGCAAACCTATGTTGCTAATGCTATCCAGACAAATCAGAATAACCAAGGCAATCAAAGTAATCAAAATCAAAGGTAGCCAGGGCAACAAAGACAATTCCCTAGAGGCTGCACATACACCCCCTTGGGTGAGCCTATTGAAGAAGTTCTCAAGAAATTCCTTTAGAATGGTGTCATCGCACTTGAGGACCCAAAACCATATGACCCTGGGCAGTTTAAACCATCTTGGTGGGATGATAGTGCATTTTGCGACTTTCATCGAATAAAATGACATAAAACTTCTTCTTGTAAACAATTGAAAAATCTGGTACAAAACCTTATTGAAAAGCATATCATTGAAGTCAGTGGACAACAATTTTCTTCTAATGCAGATCATACAATACACAAAAACCCAATGCAGGATCATGGTTCAGGAAACCCTTCTACGTCAAACCCTAATAACAACAACCGTGCCAACCATGCCCATATTGGATATGATTATTCTAGAGGACCTATCATACATGACATTAGAATAATTGATGAACATGTATGCATAGTCACCATCAGAAAGGCCCCTAAATGCAATGTCGCCACCTGCGCTAGAAAGGTCACTATAGCCGACCCTTCTCCCCCTCGACAACCAAAGCTAACAATAGCAGGCTCATCTACTTTGTAGCCACAACTGTGTCCATAGAACAATCAGTCCCAACCTAAAGGAAACTTTAATCTTATTGACCATCTTGGAAAAACACCTGCACAAATCTCTATTCGTGAGTTGTTATGCATCTCACTTTCCCATAAGGCCATCCTAGTTAAAACATTGCAAGAATCCTCTATTTCCCAAGATATTGATGTCAGCCAATTCGAAGCCATGGTAGGATATCTCATGACTCCCCACCATATCACCTTTTCTAACCAAGACTATTCATCATCCAAATCCAACCATAATGATGCCCTTCATATCGAAGTTCTTGTTCATAAACACAAGGTCAAATAAGTCTTAGTAGATGGCAGAGCAGGAATAAATATATGTTCCTTAAAATTGGTCAAGACACTAGGCTTTTTTGATGCTTGTGTAGACATCACAAGAAGCATTGTTATCAAGCCATATGATGATGAAGAACGTTCCTCTCGAGGCGTAATTACACTCCCAATTCAGATTGGGCCAGTCATTGTTGACACCACTTGTCAAGTTCTGGATTTGGACCTCCCATACAACATTTTACTTGGTTGACGTTGGATCCACACACTGAAAGACGTCCCCTCCACGTATCACCAATTTTTGAAGTTTCCATTTGAGGGCACTGAGATTACTATATATGGAGACCCTGATCCATTCCAATATTGTACCAACTTATGTGGTGTATTGGAATGTCAAGTGCCTATCAATAGGGAAGCTACGATGTCCTTGTCTTCCAAATTCATTGACCCCTCGGCACTCGTGAAGTCTTCCGCCTCTTCACCCACTGCATCTACTTCTACTTCTTCCATCACCATGACTGCTTCTATAACACCTAGCACTTCATTTATCACCCCAAGCATCAACCTGAGCTTCCAAATTCAAGACCAAGGATGTGGAGAATACAAGCTAAATATAGCCTATTGCATAACCAAGATGCCCAAGTCTCCCTAGGTCTATGGAAAACCTTGCTTTAGAATACAAGAAAAAGAAATCTTCAGGGTTCCTCCAAATACAATTTTCATTAAGTGGGGAAAAATGAGTCAAGAGGACACAGATGATATACTATCCTGGATTTATAAAGAACCACAAGATTTGACTCCCTTGCCAGTAGCAATATATGGAAAAGGATACAACATGATAAAAGCAAAAGGATATGATGGAAAAAGCGGTCTTGGAAAGGATAAGAATGGAAGGTGTGAGCCATTATCAGTTTCAGAAAGACCAAAACATCTTGGGTTAGGGTTAGGTCCATGAGAGTTTGGTAATCCAAGTACTAGTGTGCTTCCATGTGAGTTAGTGTATGCGTCAGACTATGTTGAGACAACTAAGGACACCTCCTCTGAAACTGACTCTCACAAATGGGAATTTGACTCTTAGCGATCCTTAAGTGACTACTACCTTGATTAATTATTCCTTCAACCTAGCGAGCCTACATTTGAAGAACGATTCTGGAAAATGTTTGAGATCGATACAACACCAAATGATGCCAAGTATAGATCACATCATATTCCCATTCATGCTAGCCTTGACACACTTGTCCATTCACCCCAAATAGATGACCATCATATAGAATCACTTGAACTATCACTTGCCACTATTGACCCTGACCCTGATGATAGTCCCTTTGTCCCTTACTTCGTTGGTGTGTATGAAACAAGCGAAGGAGAATACTGGATATAATTTGACATAGAACTAGACGATGAGAACTTTATTTTCAATGTCTTGGTGTTCATTTACATGCTCTCCGCATCATCTCCTCAATTTGAAAATGCTGCTGATGGAATATCCTTAGTTTACCCTAACCTAATTGACTGGAACTAGCAAGGCCCACCAGTAATGGACACTTTTCAAAATGATGAGGCTCTAGCAGAATTTCTAGGGTTATGTGAAGGCATTCCAAAGGGGGATCACAAAGCTGGATTTTCCATTGACTTGGATTGTGCTGCTTATTTTGGGGAGACTGCGCCATCCTCTAGTCGCTAAATTAAAAAGAAAACGAAAACAAAAAAATGATACGTCTCTAGGTGAAAACTGAAAGGCACCTTTTGACGATAAAATAGTAAAAATAAAGGACGTATCCGAGGGTGAAAACCTCGTTGAGGTGCCCAAGGGTGGAGGATTGGAATTTCTCCCTGTAGACAAAAAAATCAACAATTCTTGTCGAGGACACCATAGCCGTTAATATAGCTACTGTGGAGGACCCCAAAATGGTTCTCTTTGCAGCATCATTGACAAAAGTTAAACAGCCAGAATTTCAAAAGTTTTTCTCAAAACGCAAAATAAACTTTGCATGGTCTTATGTTGACATGCTGGGATTAGATCCTGAGTTAGTATTGCATCACTTGCCATTATTGCTAGATGCCAAGCCAGTAAAACAAAAGCTGAGAAAAATGCACCCACAAGTTGCATTGCTGGTTAAGGCCGAACTCAAAAAATTGTTGATGTAGGTTTTATTAGGTCAATTGACTATACAAATGGATATCCAACATCATCCCTATCACCAAGTATACTAGATAGATTCATGTATCCACAGACTTCCGAGACCTCAATAAAGCATGTCCTTAAGATGATTTTCCTTTGCCAAACATTGACATCATTGTGGACCTTACAACTGGATATGAGATGTTGTCCCTTATGGATGGTTACTTTGGTTATAATCAGATCTGTATTTCCCCTGAAGACCAACACAAAACCACTTTCACATTCCCTTGGGGTACATACTGTTGGACTGCAATGCCGTTTGGTCTTAAAAATGCGGGTGCTACATATCAAAGGGAAATGACAACAATATTCCACGACATGATACACACATTAATGGAGGACTATGTGAATGACCTTTTGGAAATGTCATTGACAAGAAAATACCATCTTTCAGTATTAGACAAAATTTTTAGGAGGTTGGAAGAGTATAAGGTCCGGTTGAACCTGAAAAAGTGTGTTTTTGTTGTAACATCAGGCAAGTTGCTGGGGTACATAGTCTCCCATAGAGGCATTGACGTTGACCCCGCTAAAGTTAGAGCTATATTGGATATGCCTTATCCTAAGGGAATTAGTGACCTAAGAACACTACAAGGCAAGCTTCAATCTATCAGACAGTTCATTGCTCAACTCGTAGATAGGTTCCAACCATTCCAATATATCCTATGTAAAGGGATCCCCTTTGTGTGGACAAATAATTGCCAGACACATTTAACCAGATCAAATAGTACTTATTGTCAGCCCCAGTTCTCATGCCTCCTATCCAAGGAAAACCATTAATTTTGTACATCTCTGCAACTACTTCGGCACTAGGGGCATTACTAGCACAAAATGGCTATGAAGAAAAAGAAAGAGCCATATATTATATGAGTAGAACACTAGTTGGGTATGAGCTAAATTACACACCCATTGAACGTGCTTGTTTGGTAGTGGTATTCACAGCCCAAAAATTAAGGCATTACATGTTAAACCATAAGACATACTTGGTAGCCAAGATTGATCCCTTGAAGTACCTCTTGAGCTGAGAAGCATTGACAAGACATTTAGAAAAATGGGTCACGATCCTTAGTGAATATGATATTCAATATGCTGAGAGAAAAGCCATGAAAGGATAGGTAATAGTAGACTAGCTCGCAGATGCACCAATACCAGATAATCATCCTCTTACAACAGATTTTCCAGATGAGTTTTTATTTCATGTAGAATCCCAACATCCTTGGCAATTATACTTTGATGGATCTCATACTAATAATGGATCAGGAGCTGGAATATTATTCATTACTCCACAAGGAGACTCCATCCCAAGGTCATTCCACATAGCATTTCCATGCACTAATAACATGGTAGAGTATGAAGCACTAATTACAGGACTCCAAATGGCTATCAAGTGGAAAATCAGGAATTTGTAGGTCCTCGGCGATTCTCAGTTAGTTATCAACCAAGTCAATGATGAGTACGAAACCAAAGATGAGAAGCTAATGCCTTATAAATGGATGGTTGATAGTTTTCTAACATATTTTCATAGGCTATCCTTTGAATTGATTCCAAGAACACAGAACAAGGCTGTTGATGCTATGGAAACAAGTGGATCTTTGCTGGATATTCCTAGCAATGTCCCACAATTTGAGTTTTTGGTTGAGCAGTTATTGGTCCCTGCTTATGATGTCCCCGAATCATAAATGGTTTGTGAGCTTGTTGGTTCTAGTTCCCCCTGGTATAAGGACATTTTTGACTACCTTCATTCATAGATCCTTCCTCAAAACCTATCCAATAACCAAAGAAAGTCCTTTATCTACAAAGCTTCACGTTATATCATCATCAACGACACCCTTTACTGTCGTAGCCTTGACAATACCCTTCTTTGTTGTCTTGACACTAATGAAGAAAAAGTGACCTTACAGGAAGTACATGAGGGTATATGTGGGTCCCATTTGAGTGGCTCGACCTTAGCTAAAAATATTATGAGACTTGGGTACTATTGGCCGACATTAGAAAATGATGCACTAGAATTTGTAAGAACATGTCGCCAATGTCAGATTCACAGTGATTTGATTCACGCTCCAGCAAAAGAGTTGAGGCTGATCACTTCTTCTTGGCCTTTTGCACAATGGGGAGTTGATCTCGTAGGCAAGATTCACCCTATATCCTCCAATGGACACAAATTCATTATTACCGCCACAAAGTATTTTACTAATTGGATTGAGGCTATTCCACTCACTTACATTACCGACAAACAAATCTCCAAATTCATCCTCAATTATATCATTTGTTGGTACGGAATTCCACAATCCATCATCCCGGATAATGGTCATCCCTTCAAAAACCATGAGGTCCGTGAATTATGTCAACGTTTCCATATTAGCCACCACTTTTCCACACCATATTACCCAGAGGGAAATGGTCAAGCTGAGACATCTAATAAAACCATTATAAAAATTCTTAAAAAGATTGTCAATGATGTTGGTTGTGACTGGCACATCCAACTCAACCCGACTTTGTGGGAATACCGCACAAGCATCCGTACCCCCACTGGTGCCACTCCTTTCGCCCTTGTCTTTGGAGCCAAATCCATCTTTCCCATAGATGTCAAAATTCCATCTTTGCGAGTCTCCATGAAAGGCCTCATCACTGATGAAGAATACAGACAGTCAAGGTTGCATGAGTTAGAAATGCTAGATGAACGCAGACACAATGCATTGAATCATTTACAAGCATACCAAAATTTCCTTTGCAGAAGTTATAACAAAAAGGTGATGACTAGGAAGTTTGACATTGGCGACCTAGTTCTCATGCAAAATCCCAAGAATCAGTCAGATAGGGAGAAGCCAGGAAAATTTGAGCCCAATTGGCTGGTCCCTTACATCGTCATAGTATTATTTGGTTATGGAGCATATCAGTTAGCTACTCCCGAAGGTGAACAATTGATGAAGCCAATCAACAATTTACATTTGCCTAAATTCTATGCATAGCATCAGAAAGCCTGCCCAAAAACTAGTAAAAATACAAAAAGAATTGAAAAATACAAAAAATCATCACCTTGATGAAAACTTGGCAAACAGGCGTCCTGGTGACACCAAAAAAACAAAATAATGACAAACATAAAGAGAAATAATTCATCCAATAGTGAAAAATTGGTAAATAGGCACTTTGGATAAGTACCATGGTGAAAACCTGACAAACAGGCGCCATGTGTAGTCAGTCATTATTGTGCCATCTACTGTCACTCTGTCTACCTATGTACCTAATAAACATACATTTTTATGACATTTGTCATAACAATTTACCCTGACATCATGACATTTCCGTCCATGGCTGACAATGGTTGAAATAAAGTCTTGCATACTGTCCACTATCCATGCTAGTCATGCCTTTTCTTTACATTCCATTTTGCCTAGCTCGTCCTCAACTTGACTAGGGGAAATTTTTTTATCATGAGACTGTAGTGGGTATCGCATGTGATCTTGACAATCATAAAATATCTTGAAAAAAGACCTAAAAATTAAAAAATGTCCTAAAAAAGATCTAAAATCAAAAAATGCCCTGAAAAAAGACCTAAAAATAAAAAAATGTCTTGAAAAAAGACCTAAAAATCAAAAAATGTCCTAAAAAAAGACCTAAAAAATAAAAAAACGTCTTGAAGAAACCGCAAAAATTTCAACAGACAGAGTCATGTCAGTCAACGCAGTCACGTCAATTCAAGTCTTGATTAGTCTTTGTCATTATCGAACTACGTTGTCTCTATGCATTTGCTATGTAGGTAAGGCTCATCTTCAAGCCCCCGAGACATTAGGTCAGTCTTATTAGGTTTGTCAAAATAAATCATGACTCAATCTTTGGTCAACAAGACAAATTCATTGGTCTTGTCGAACTACGAGGTCTTTGAGTGTATAACGTAGGCAAGGCCATATGTCCATGAGCCCCCGAGGCCGCACTAGGTCAATCCATTAGGGTTCATTGCACAATTTTCTCACACACATGAAATATTCTTTAAATTTATCATGATCTTTTTCCAAGCAAACTTCGACAATCTGTCAATTGAGCATGACAATCATCTTGGCATATCAAAATCGGTCAAACTTAGGTCAAACTTGGTCAAACCAGTCAAATTTTGCTTACTCTTCAGATGTGTCCTTCTGAAGGGAAACCCCACCACTTATTCATTTTCCTAGGATGTGTCCTTCCTAGGCGTCGTCACAATCATCTGGAATTTTGAGGATTCTCACAACATTCGAGGTATATTCCTCTTAACATCGACTTTATTCAGGATGTGTCCTTCCCGAATCTGGCATCTCGACATCAACATCATTCGGGATGTGTCCTTCCCGAATCTTGACATCAAATTGGCATTTTGGCATTGACCTAATTCAGGATGTGTCCTTCTCGAATTTGACGTCATGACATCAACATTGTTTGGGATGTGTCTTTCCTGAACTTGACATCAATTCGACATCTTAACATTGACCTCGTTCGAGAGGTGTCCTTCTAGAATTTGGTATCACTCTGGCATCAACATCATTTAGAATGTGTCCTTTCTGAATCTGACATCTCGACAGCGTTTAGGATGTGTCCTTCCTAAAATTGACGCCAATCTGGCATCTTCATATCGTAACATTGACATTTTGACACCAAGACATCTGACATTCAACATTCTTGACAAAACCTGACATCTTGGCATCTAGACACTTGGCATTTAATTTTATGATGTTTGTTTTGTCTTTTGGAAATCATGAGGCTAGTTCCTCGAGGATGGCCTAACAGTAGGATTTAGAGGAGCAATGAAGTTTCGTGATTTGTCTTGCTTGTCTTTATTGTTTGTGGTTGATTATGAAAAAACAACTGGGGAAAATATGCTTTCATTATGAGTCATGATCATCCTTGTCTATGACTCTTTACGTCAAGTGATGGTATGACCTTGCACACCGCGATTTGCATCATATCATGGTGTTTGTTGGCCATCACAATAATCTACCCAATTATGATTAAGAGCAACAATTGGTAGTCCTATGGAAATGTGTTGAAGGATTTTGCATCTTACTAACATCCATCTCCTTTCCTCTGGTCACCTCATCTTTCTTCTGTCTGTTGATAATATCCCGTGACATACAAAAATACATTCGCATACATAATCATATAGATATTACACTACATTATACATTTGCATTATATTAGATCCAAATCATAAAATAGCTCAATTACATGCATAGGTTTTCATAGCACATCATGGCATATCATCATGCAAATCACATGTCATATAATCCATATGCAATATTGTTATCCATTAGTGCATCCATAATCAGGGACAGGAAAGGAGAACAAATAAAAATAAATAAATATTATCAGCATCAGTATCACCCATGGCATCATCGTAGCATATAATCATAAATAGTACATAGCATTTCATCATAAGTGCATCCATGGTATAAAAATACATGTAACATCATCATAGGAATCATAAAATGCATCAGATAAACATCACATAGGTATTATAGCTGCATAATCACATGTTATCTAAATCATCATCATCATCATCACATAGCACATTATAACATAAAACAAATGGGTCACATCAAAACTACATTGCATATATATATAATCTCAAAAATATCAGTGTCACAGGATAGAGTCAAAGAGATATCCCAAAAATAGAGCTTGCAGGCTCAATAGTCAATAATGTCATAATGCATGAAAAGACAGTATCTCAGGAGGTACTCTCCTCATCTCCTCGAGGAGAAGATCTGGGGGATCGGTACTCTATCAAGGGAACTGAGGCCATCACGATCATTGTCACCTATCCCTACGTGGCTGGGGCATCTGTCATTGTAACCTCTATCGGGGTTGTCTAGCCGTATTTGTAACCTGAGCTACTAAGGTATCTGTCACTAGTGGCTGCCTTTGTATTGACCTTTGCCCTGAACCGGTGGACCCATGGCTGTGGCTCGAATGATGACTCGAGGCATGCCTATGTGAGTGGTGGGACCTATGCCCTGATGTGTGCCCTGAGGAGGTAGACCCTCCTACACTAGTATGACTCTGGTTGCTGCCCCCACTCCCTGATCTATGGCCGTTGCCTGTCTTCTTCTGTGAGCATGACAGTGTAGGATCTCATCGCTCGGGTGACACTGCCTACTCATAGACGGTCTTGTATTGCCTGTACTTAGCACTCACCCTAGCAAACTCACGGGCCATATCCCTTGAAGGTCCTGCACATAGCGCTGCAAAATCCACACACTACTGTGTTGCCTCCTTTCTCTGAATCTTAGCCTGATCCCACTTGACCCTCGCTAGCTCAAGCTCATCCTATAAAGCCTTGACCTATGCAGTGCTCTCATCAAGTCTCCTCTAAAGGTCGACAACCTACTGGTCTATAGTGGTATTTGCTGGCAGTATTGGCCCTATCGGCATCCCATCATCTCCCTCCACCATACTCCATCACAGTAGGTGCTCTGCCTCATCAACGGCCTCATCCTCCTCCTCCTTATCATCCCCTATGTCCTCCTCTCCCCCAATCTCCACCTCTGCATGCTCCATCTCCCTCTCCTCCATCACTCTCCTCTCCCCCAATCTCCACCTCTACATGCTCCGCTTCCCTCTCCTCCATCACTCTCTCCTCTCCTCCAATCTCTACCTCTGCATGATCCACCTCCCTCTCCTCCATCACTCTCTCCTCTCCTCCAATCTCCACCTCTGCATGCTCTGCCTCCCTCTCCTCCAATATTCACCTTTGCATGCTCTACCTCCCTCTCCTCTCCTCCAATCTCCACCTTTGCATGCTCTGCCTCCCTCTCCTCCATCACCCTCTCCTCTCCTCCAATCTCCACCTCAGCATGCTCCCCTCCCCTCTCTTCCTCCTCCTTGGCTAGCTTTGGGATAGGGTCCAATGGTTCTTTGACTACTCATTGCCTCACCCGCCTCTGGTGTCTCCCTCCATCCCCTCCTCTCCTCCGTCTCCCACTGGCTCCCCCATCATCACCATCATCCCCATCTCTCCCTCTACCCCTGCCTCCAACCCTATCCCCAGCTCTCCCTCACCCTCTATCTCTCCCCCTATCACCAACTTTTCCCCCTCGTCTAGCTCATGGAACATGAGAAATAATGGATCTCTGATCCACTGGCACGGGTCCATCTAGATCTATGAGGGGAATAGGCCTATGTGTTTGCCACCATAAATCAAAATCTGCAGTGGTCCCCAGATCTGTAACGCCTCCTCTCCATCCCCACTGTTGTGCCACCAGTCCATCTATCTACTAAGTAGCAAAGGCCACAGTTATGGGTGGTCCCCATGATGACTCCTGAGACGACCTCACATACTCAGCTATCCCAAGCAGAATACCCTGCTACTCACCAAACTATCTAAGAACACGTTGTGGCAAGTACATCTCCACAATCAACTACGTCTGCACTGTCTGGCTAATTAGATATCGATACTGTCGACAAAAACTAAGACGATCTGCCTCACCCTCCCACTACCCGCAATCCCTGTACGGTCTCTAGATAAATGCAGTCATGGTTTCGATCCTATGTCTCCACCAACCTGTCTCACCATAGTGGCTCTCCTATAGTGCACCGTCATAGTAGTAGACATACGACATCCCATCTGCCAACTGTGGCCTGTCAATCAATGGGTGGAAAACGACAATGTGCTCCCATGCCCAGATCATGAAGGGTCATCTTGCAGGAAATTCTTTGTGCCCTCCCGTATGCAACCTCGTGTAGCTGATTATATAGCATACCTAATAAGCAAGGTCCCCAGGCATAAACCGTCTGGTTTGGCCTCATTCCAACAAGTACATCCCCCTAGCCAATCAGAAACCCATGCCCCCGGCGATCTGGAATAACCACACCAGCAATCAATGTTGCCAATAAAGCATCAAACCGTCTGTAGTGCTCTGCCATAAACTCCCACCGGATCTCATATCCCTCAATACCTAATCTGACACCCTGATCATGATAGTAAGTAGTGAATGTCTAATGTCTATGTCGCAGGTCGTAAACAATCCTCTCCCCCTAGATCGGTAGCTGTAGAATCTGGTAAATATCCTCAAGGGTAATTGTAGCCTCCCCGGTTGGTAGGTGGAAAGAGCAGGTCTCTGAATGCCATCTCTCGTAGAGCGCCGTAAGGAGTCCCCTATTTTCTCGTACAACAGGCATATAGGTGACATAGTAAAGACCCAGTCGCATCAAATTCCATTGCTCTCTATCTGTCAGGCTGTCTCTAAATGTGTAGGTCGATGGTCTACTCTCTCGTGTGTAAATAGGTGCTAACTGTCTTTGCACATACCAACACACACGTCAACATCTTTTTGAAGCTTGTCATTTTCACCTAATCTAATTCAATGAAAGTTAAAAGTTGAAACAACACTCAATTAATATTTGTCAAAGGAAAAAACAAATATGTCACAATGGCTTCAATTGCATCACAATTAGGCGATTGTGTCATTCAGTGCCACATTTGCGTCGCTATACATCGATTGCGTCATTTTTCTCCGCGATTGCGTCTCACAATTATAATTGCATTGCGATTTTACACACATGCGTCATCTGATTCAAATGCGTCGCTCATACCAGCAAATGTGTCTCAATACTTCGAATGCAACTTTCCAACTGACAAATGCGGCTTAAAATGGCGATTGCGTTACAATTTCATGCAAATGCGGTGTGACTTATGATTATTTCTTAATTTCCTTTTGCATTTGTGTTGCAACGCATTGAATGCGTCGAACATGAACTTGATTGTAGCTTACGTGAATGCAAATGTGTCATGGTACATTTGTTCCTAGTCCTAGAAACCCTAAAAAAGCATGAAAACGATAAATTGAGGAAGTAGGTGTTGTGCAGTTTTTCGCACACATGCCCCGCTGGAAGTAGGGACCCTCTTTCACTTTGGTTTTGGTGTTTTGGCCCTTTCTTTTGAGGTGTTGTCTTACCTAGGCATGTGCTTAAAATGTTTATTTTGGATTGCCTAAATGTTTCCCCTGGTTATTCATTGAAAATCTTAAGTTCTGGATGAACTTCGGGCTTTTTCCCTGATTCGGGATTTTCCACCCTGGTTGGATTTTCCAGGATCCTTCTTGAACTCCGGTTGGACCTTGTTGTTTGGGGATTTTCAGTTTTCATGGATTTTCGTGTGGATCGGATTTTCTCGGATTCCGCCCTGTCGTTGGCTTCCTAGGTTTCATGATTGCCTTATTGATTGCATTAATGGCTTCGTATGCTCTTTGAAGGTTGGTTTTTACTTGATTTCTGAGATCTTTTGAGTCATTATGCTTACTATTTGCCATTGTTTGAGCTGAGGAGTGCTTTCCTATGATTGATTGACTTCATTTTGAGGCATTTGGGCTTGAATTGGTTGATTTGGTGGCTATTTCTTGTGCGTTCTCGCCTCTGTTCTTTGTGGGCGCCGCTGGGCTTTGCATTTTTTGCTTCTGAGTTAAATTTCCACTTCATAATGGTATGTGTCTGATTGCCTTGCATTTGATTGAGAATTATGTATGACACTTTGAGGTTGTGAGAGTGATCGTTTCACACTAAGGGGTGTTCAGTTTTGCATCATTTTTCATCCCTTGGGTAAGTCTTCAACTCACTTGTCTATCTACATTTTGATGAATCTTTCCTGAGAGTATTTAGTAAACCCTAGTAACGACTTAGTAGTTGAAACAACTGAATTGGGAGCTGGCCTATTCTAATGGTAGGTGGTGAGGTTTGAAACCTAGGGCAAGGCCATGTCTGGTTATTTTGTCTTGAAATGAGCATGAGACAAAAGAAAAACCTATGAAAGGTCCATCCCTGACTTGTCCTGAGTTGAACTTGTGAAATTCGTGATATATTTGGCGTCTGAGTAAAATCGTGACTATCTGCCCCTTTCGAATTTTCTTCGCTGTGACCCTTTATAGTCAGGGAGATGTCATATTGATCACCCTATGTTTGACCGAGAGGCCTTCTTAAGTTCATGTCTTATCGTTGTGACAGTATTGTCCCTCACACCGATAAAATCTCCTTTCGTCTTGCCGATTTTCCATTCTTTTGCTGAGACCCTGCTAAGTTGCTAGGACCTTTCACTCAGCATGTTTTGCTTTCACCGAGCTTCGTTCCTTTCTATCGCTGAGACATCCATCTTTCCCTGAGACCTCTCTGTGAGATCATGACTATTGCCGAGACCTTCGCTTTTGGCGTGACTACCGGCAGTCACCCAGACCTTACGACGACCCCTTCCTTTCTTGGTGAGCTTAGATCTTCTTTTGCTAAGACCACATGTTGTCGGTTCGACGTTATACCGACGGGATTCTATGTTGGCGAAACCTTACAAATTCGCTGGGACCTCTGGCCGAATTCAAGACATTATACTGAAGGCCTTCCTAGGTTCATTTTTGTTCGCTGTGATAGTGTCTTTCTCACACTGAAGGTCTCTTATGTTATATCACAAGTCGGTGAGACCAAGGAAATTCGCTGAAACCTTACCCCAACTGCCCGTTGGTCATATCGATGTCTATTACATCGCTAGTCAGCGAGACACCGCAACTTTGTTGGGACCTCATATCGAAAACTTGAGTCTGGCCGAATTAAACTTTGATGGTCGGTGAGACAACATGAATTCGCTAGGACCTTACCCCGACCACCCTCGGCTCATACCGATATGCTTGCTATGTCCCTTTTCGTCGAGACATTACACCGAAACCACCCGGTCTTGGTGAAACCTATTCTGATGGCAGCCTTTGGCATGACTCCCAGAAGTCGCCAAGACTTCTCGGCGAAACGATTGACTCTTGCTGAAGCCTTCGCTCCGGAATCTCCATTGGTCCAGAAATTTTCCTTAACCATGGATGTCCGTCAGCTCCGGATTTCTCTAAAATCCGCTGTCTCCCAGATTTCCAAAAAATCCTCTTTGGTTCGTTCTTCGTGGGAATCTGTCTCTGGCAGATTTTCCCAAAATCTGCTGAAGTGTAAAGGAACATGAGACAATTGGATTCATTTATGACTTATGGTACACTTAATGATTATTTTATGACAGGTTTGGATTTCCCTTGTGGTTCACTGATGAAAAATGATCAATTTTAATGGTTAAGTAGGTTTTTTTGGGTCATTCCATCAGAATCCGATTGGTTTGGAATTTCCCGAAATTCCTCTCTGGCCTAGATTCTGCGGATAGTCTTGAAATCCAAAATTTTTGTGACAATTTCATATGAGATTTAATAACACTTTGACTATATGAGATGCATTCTAATGGTGTTTTGATGGAATAACCTTGCTTTCATGTGATTTTTATTATGTTTTCATGTTGAATACAGGCTGAATAAAGCAAGGCGACAGCTGGTTCCTCGGTGTTTGATGCAGAGAGGATCAGGCTGGACATTAAGAGCAAGGTCCCTGAGAGTAAGATCACTTATGTCTGGTCAGAAGTCACTGATACAAACGTTGGCCTCTAGGACTATGAAGAGTTTAAAGAAAGAATGGAAGCTGAGGATCCTCCTTTGGTGACTAGAAGGATGGTGGAATGAGGCTTGTCCCATGTGGCCGGTTTCCCTTCAATAGTACAATGCTATGAGTTGGTCCATGAGTGCGCCAGGTACTATGATCAGGACACACAGAGGATAATTGGTCCACAAGGGAGAGTTATAGAAAATCTTAACCCTGTCTCTATCGCTCAAACATTTGATATGCCACACAGATCTCATGTGGTAGGATTCACCATTCAAGCAGCTTAGGAATTCTATGATGAATAGACTGTGAAGTCACAATAGCTTATCAATTCCTGGCTGGAGAAGCCCAAGTCTCACTATTCCAAGTTGCCTAAGCAGCTGTTCTGAGTGAAATTCAAGAAGGAATACTATGATGCCATCACATTTCTTAGCAGGGTGGTTGGATTGAGGAGTGCTGGTACATTTGAGAATTAGATGTGCCATGCGATTGTAAGGATGGAACAAGAGAAAATTGGCTACTATTGGGCAGGGGTCATCAGCCAAGTAATTCACAAGCAGTTGTCCAATGTGTTGCAGAAAAAGACCTCCACAATGACCTCGTATTTGCTCTATGTACTTGCTAGATTCCATCCCTGCAGAGGATTAGATACAAAGGGAATTTTCGGATAGGATATTATTTATGAATTTTTCCCTTAGTTGCATTGGGGAGGTTCAAACTAGAGAAGGGAAAATGATGCATTCGCCATGCATATCACCGGAATGCTTCAGGAAGCAGAGCATGTTAGAATTTCAGATCAAGCCAAGGAGCTCATCAAGAAATACAGAGCTTGGTTTATTCAATTTCCAACTTTCTCCTATATTCAGATTGATGGCTGCCAAAAACCCCCTTATAGACTCCCAAGGTATCCCATTGATCACATCATATTGTTGGAAACAACTAGACAGATTTGTGATTTTGATGCCATTGTCAAGAAGGACAAGCATAAGACTGGATTTGGTGGAGACTTTGCCTTGAGGATTGGCACTGGAGAGGTTTTTCCTTCTATTGGTTCCACCTAGGCTTTAGAGGAAGAATTCAGTGCTCTTGGTTTGTCTCTCCACTCCAAGAGATCCATATTTGACATTACCAGAGAGGCTCAAAAGAAGGCCAACAGAGAATACAACCATAAGGTAAATTTGGAAGACTATTGGGCCAACTCTAGTGATAAATGTTGAAAGCTCAGAGGAGAAGGCCAAAATGTATGCAAGGAAGTCTAAGACTCCTTCTCGCAGGGACAGTGTGCCTAAGGTGGACCTACCTCCAGTGGTTTCTCATGAGGAGCAGCATGGTAATGTGCCTCCAGCTCATGAAGCTCAAGGTGAACCAAGTGAGGAGGAAAATGTTGAGGATCATCCAGATACTGAAGGTGAGGAATTCCATGCGGGTGATATCCACAGTGCAGAGGTAGAAATTGAAAAGATAATGCAATCCCTTATGGTTGCACATGCAGATTGTCCTATTAGAACTGAGGCAATTGAATCTCCTCCAAGGGAAGTAGAGGCATTGAAAGATCCATCACTTGGACAGGAGGAGGAACATGTTGAAGAGGAAGAAAGTAATATTGATGAAACTCCTGATGAACAAAATTTGAATGAGGAGGCACCTAAGGATCAGCAGGAGGAGAGGCAAAGCGAGGCGCAATTGGAGTCCACTATCCCTGGTTGGCTGGAGAAAGAAATAAAGAGAAAGCAAGTAGTAGTGGAGGATAGTCCACCGAATTGGGATGCACTACTAGCCAAAATTGGAAAAGATAAAGGTAAGAAGAAGGCTAGGGTGATCTCATGGGTTGAGAGAGATGAGGCACATAACAAGGTTGTTCATGTTACTACCCCTGTTCGAGATAAAAACAAAGATGATGTAGCTAGAAATGATTATAATATACAAACTTTTAATATTGGACCTACATCAGTTGAGCATGATATTGAGGATAGATTGAGAAGGGAAATGAGGACCAAGCAGGAGCTGAAGGGAGAAAATGAAAATCTCAAGAAGTGCTTGGAGGAGTTAATGAAGCCACTACAGTCCATTAATCCTTCTTCCTCTGTTACAAATTCTATACCTCAGGAAACCATAATCGAGCTAGAAAAGATGAAAGTGTCGACTGTTGCCACTGTGAATTGGTTGAAAGGGGTGGAAATAAAGGGTGATGAAAGTATTAAGGAGATCCTGTCAACAGGAAAGGATGTTGTTATGACAACTGAGTGGTTGAAGGCAGTGTTAGCACAAGATAAAGAGGATACAGATCTCCTTCTAAAGAAAACCATAACAATAATGGAATACACCTGGGATAGATTGGTGAGTGATGGGATCTTTCCTTCTTCCAGAACTGCCAAACCATGGGAGTGGTATGAGATATTGCAAATTAGGCATAAGGTGTTGAAAAATATTTACAAGAAAAGAGGGAAGATTGATTACACCCTGAGTGGTGTATACAATGGATCCATTGCCTTCTTTGAAATCATGATGAGAAGAAGGAAGATCACGTCCAAGTATCTGAACTTGGAGCAGTTGAGGAAATGGTGGCATGACGTCTACGTACCACTTGATGATGGGTATTTTTCTGAGCACCAGTTGGATGATGCGGCCACCTACCTTGTAGTTATTGACAAATACCTAACGTATAAGGTAGACTTGGATAAGTCGGTTAGACACTCAAGAGAAGAGATTGCGTCCATTGAGAATTGACTTAGGGTTTTGCCTTTGCCCCTTGTGGCTGACTTGGGTGCTACGTTCTTGAAAGTACAAGAAGAGCTAGACCAGGGCAGAGATAATAGGGAAGGGAGCTAATAATAGGCTACAACGCAATTTGTGCTTCCCTATTATCTTCCCACGCGTTGGTCTGAATTGCATCGCGGATCTCAGGCCGACTTGGATGGGATGCACATTTAATGCCTGTTTGACCCTATTCGAGGACTCTCTTGGCTGGGTTGTTGTGTCGAGTTATTGTTGCGAAACCCTTGCTTGGCCGACAAGTTTCTAGGGAATTCTATATATTGGGCATGTCGCCTCATTTGTAAAGGCTAGAAAAGTTAGAATTTGTAACCAAAATATAGAACATAGCTAGTTAGAAGTAGAGTAAGTTAGGAAGTGCTTGCTCTCAAGCAAGTGTTGTAACAGAAAACTAGAATTGTGGCTACTGTGGATAAGTCGAATACAAGTAATGACATTGTGATTTGGTGCCATATTGGTATTCTCTTGTCTTGCATGGTTCTTGTTTTTCTATCTTTAAAATTTCCTTGAGGAGGTTAATATTTAGATTAAATTTGATTCAATAATGTTGGTAGTTTGATACCTAAATGTTGCAGCAATCCTTCAGTTCATACTTTTCGCAACCAACTGATTGTTAGTTGCTTTGCAAAGATAGCCTAGACTTCATATTTCAGTGTGCTTAGTTCGATTGTGAGGGTTTGTTGATTTTAACTGCAATAGGGTTATTTGAATGAATGTTTATGATTTGAAAATCCTAAAACCTCAGAAGATTGCACTGTTCTCTGTAAGATTGCAGATTTATCTGGGTCAAGCAGATATTGGTTTTTACGGATTGGTCCATTTCAAGTATTGGTTACTTTCATTGTTGATCTTAGAAGTAGTATTAGATTTAGAAATCTCTTTGAAACCCTTACTTTGTTTCTATTTCTTTGATTATTTTGTTAAATCTATGCTTGAAGCATCATCAGAGTGTTAAATCTGATAATTTAGATTCAGTAGGTTGCTTTTAGTAAGGTCCTATTGTGATTACTAGCAATTTCACATTTATCACTGAGTTGTTTATGCATCGTCAAGACCTGACATAAGAGACCTTGGGGTTATCTCTTGAGGCTTGCTTATAAAGATTTACTTTTCAAGAGAGATAGGATATTGCATCTTGTTTTTGTTGTTGTTGTGCTAAAAACACCATCAACAGTGTTGGCGCTAGAAGGAGGGCCTGAATTAGCAAGTTGGATCAATTTTTGAATGCCATCTGTCCTGAGAGATTCAGAAGAAGAACAAGATATACTCTGGGAGAGGAAGAATTTCAAGAGTTACCAAACTCTACTAGGTCAAGAAGGACCAACAGAAGGAGAGAGTCATCATCATCCCATCCACCTCCCACATCTCCATCATCCCCATCTTCATCAAGCTCATCTGAATTTGAGGACATCCCTAGTCCACAACCTCGGCCAGTCATAAATTAGCCATTTCCACCCCCACCTCCACCAATGTCTTTCCTAGCAACCAACCCATCTCCACTGAGCTTTGCTGTTGACAATGTCATGCCAAAAAACCCTGAACACTTTTGTTCAAAGTTCCATATCAATGACCCTAATAGAACCGCTGAGGAACACATCCGGATCTTTCAGATTGGCCTTAAGGATAGAGGGATAAACCATGAAGATGTAGCTTGTATTTTATTTCCTTATTCACTAGGGGAAGATGCATTCTATTTGTACAACCACTTACCTGCTGGATCTATCCAACATTGGACTGAGTTAGAGGTTGCCTTTTTGCAGAAGTTTCGAATCCCCATTAGTTCTAATGAGCTCTACTGTCAGTTTACTAACGTTAAAAGGCAGGTGAATGAGCCTATAGGATATTTCAATAATAGGTTTCATCGTGCCTATACTAGATTACAGACCCCTTATTCTGTTGATGAACCAACCACCTTAGAAGTCTATTATGAAGGACTTGATAGTTTTGATAGCTACCTTTATGAAGTGGAGTAATAACCCCCCTGAGAGTCTACTTGATGCGTATGTAGACGCTGTTAAAGTTAGCACAAATCTAAGGCAACATCTGTCTGGGCCTCTACCCTCATTAGGACCCGTTGCTCACCCTAGACAAGTTCCAGCTCTCAACCAAGCTTTTGCTAACCATAATCCTATCATGAATCTGGTTTCTCAGTTTCCTATGGTCCCTCACCCAACACCTTCCGTAGGAAAAATGTTACCCATGATGAGTTACCCTCAGCAAAATGTGAATCAACCCCTGCACGTCCAACCTTAGACTAGTTATCCTTCATACCTACAAAATTCTGAAGTCTTGAACCAATAGCTAAATGCCAATACTACAGTGGGGTATTCCCAAAATAATGTGAGTTAGCCTCCACATAGTAATCTTGACAAGGAGAGATTGGATGAGTTGTCTGAACAAATAAAGAAGTTGAATATGGAGGTGACTTACTTGAGGAATCAAAACAATTAGTTGCAAGCTGCTCAGAGAAATATGCAATCCAATCAGAACAGAGAGAACCCAAGAGGACATAACTTTGATAGAGGGCAACGCCAGGATCAAAGATATTACAATGACAGAGGATATAACAATGACAAAGGATACAATAATGATAGAGGATATAATAATGAAAGAAGACATAAGTATGACAAGGGACAATCCTCAGGCCAAAACTTTCACCGAGGTGGTAGACAAAGATTCGAGAGAAGACAACAGTCAGGACAGAACAGAACTTGGAACATAGGTCCCAACAATGGAGGAGTCCCCACCCCACTAGATCAACCAGTTAGACAACCTGTCAATCAGTCTACTAGTCAACCAATTAATCAAGAGAAGCCTCCTAGTGGTGTATATCTAGCTGAGGTTGCTTTATCATGGTGGTGTAGGCTCCATAAGACTAGTCAACATTCTGAGCTAGACTGTCAAGAGTTCCAAACAATAGCCTTAATCTTTCAGTATCAAGTGGAAAATAATGCAAGCAGTCAGGAAATCGTACCTTCTATTCCTTATGATTCACTAGTGCTGGTATTAAACCATGCTCCTTTTCCGCAAAGTGAGGAGAATGTACCTAAGGAGGAATCCGATCAATTCAAAGAACAGGTAGATCAGGTATGCAATGGAGACGAAATGACTTAGCTATTCAATGAGAGTCAAATGAATGATAATGGTCCCAAAGATGAGGAGGAAGCTTACATTGAAGAAGTGCAGACCTTCTAGAGACCTGTCAAGAGGTATGACTTGAGAGAGTTGCCACACAGGCGCCCACAGGCTGGAGGCCCCTTTACTACTTCCATCCCACCGAACAATCTCAACACACCTCTAGACCCTAATGCTAGTAACAATCCCTCATTTCCCTCGGTTTCCAGGCAATATTTATCTCAAGGAGGACATGCTAATGTACCAAAAGGAAGAAATGCTGATGCAAGTAAAGAAAAGATGGTGGAATACCCAAGGGAGACCCCCACTGATTTAAATGAAGAACAATTAGCCACTTATGTTGCTGAAGAATTCTAAAAATTGAAGGTAAATCTATCTGCATTTTAGCTATTAAGAGTTCCATCCATTAGGAATGCAGTCTTAGGTTCTTATGATGCTAATTTCATGATACAAGATAGATCAGTTAGCAAGAATTTCCATAAAGTATCTAGTTCTCAGCCAATAGGAAGAAAAAATCAGTCTCATGATCAAGTTCCCCCTGGAGACACTAGGAAGGAAAGGGAAAAATCTCAAGTTGTTCAAGTAGATACTCCCTTAACTCTGTTTCAAGGGAGAATAGATACTCCTCCATTCCTGATTTATGTCCGCGTATTCAACAAGAATTTACATAATTGTCTATTGGATTCTAGTGCCTCAACCAATGTTATGCCCCTTGGTGTCTGTAGGCCAATGCGAATTACGCCTGCTGAATCACAGAAGAAAGTCACACAATTAGATAGGACTGAATTCAATGTGGTAGGAGAGTTAATTATGATTCAGATGCAGATTGCTTCTGATCCTAGAATTCAACAAGTAATCAATATACAGGTGGCTGACATTCCTGATGCATATGGCTTAATCTTGGGAAGGAACTTTACAAGGGCTTTGAATGGATACATTTCGACTGATCACTCCCATATGTGGCTTCCCTGGAAAGGAGTGCCAAACCAGATTAGGATTGAAAGAGAACCTAGGATGAAGTATATGATTACAGAATATCAGAAAACCTCTACAAAAATTCTAGTGTCAGAAGTAAGTATGGGTAACTACATGCTTGCTACGCCTTTCGAAGAACCAGAAGTGGGGGAAGTTCTTATGTTCCACACAGCGTCTGTTGACCTTACAATAGGGCCTAGTGATGTTGAAGCCCTAGTGGAACCAATTAAAGACAATGGTGAACTAGCTGAAAGTAATGATGATCCAGAAGATAATCAACTGGCTTTGCTAGACAGATTTCAAGAGTTCATTCAAAAATGTATTGAAGATCAGGTTCAGTTAGGGAGAAGAATGAGCTTTGGAGAGTTACTTTTCCTCAATTGGTGCAGGGTACATAATGCTTCACATTTAGAATTGGATTGCCACTTATGCCAAGTTGCAGTGAAACAAATACAAAAACATATCAACCCCACTCTTGTAGTTAAAATTGACAACATGGATGTCCAAGAAGACCACAAAGGAAAATGAGTGATGCCTTCTGAAAAGCCATCCAACAGTAACAACGCAGGTAATAGAGCAAGAGAATCTACAACAGGAAGATGTTGGACTTTGAGATTCGATGGGTCCAAATCAAAACAAGGAGCTGGGGCTAGATTTGAGCTAATCAGCCCAAAAGGTAAGACATTTTCTGCTGCTCATAGACTTTAGTTTCATTGTACAAATAACGTAGCAGAGTATGAAGCCTTAGTGCATGGATTGTTAATGGCCTTGAAGAAGAAGGTTAAGATCTTGCAAGTGTATGGATATTCTGAGTTAGTAGTCAAGTAAGTTAGGAGACAATATTCTTGTCATGACAAAAGAATGACTAACTACAGACACAGAGTAAGGGACGTAATTGAAGGATTTGATGCCTTCAACATTTAGTTGATTCCACGAAACAAGAACCAGACAGCTGATTCCTTGGCTCAGGCAGCCAGTACTCTGCAACCTCTATATCTTTCTAGGTTGAAGAAGTTTACCATAGAACTGACCCCAGTACCCTCGGTACCTGATAATGTTACCAACTTCTAGGTATTTGAGGATGACAAGCATATTCTATATTTTATCACAACCACAGATGTTTTTGCTTCTCACATCATTGATGAAACTGAGCTCCAAGAAGCAGAGATGGACCTCAAAGGGGTAATCAATTTGAAGACCAACACTATTCCCAGGGGAATGGTACAATTAGAAAGAATCTTTGATCTGGATAGGATCAAAGATCAGGAACAGGATGCCAAGAAAGAGTCCATTAGTGGACAGTGTGATAAGTATAATGTGGGATCCCAGGATGATGTCAAAAACATCTTCCTTAGTAAAGTGTGCACCCCAGAAGAAAGTAAAGGAATCTTAGAGGCACTACGTAGATATCCAGATGTGATAGCCTGGAGTTATGAAGACTTGAAGACTTATGATACATTAGTCATAACCCATACTATTCCTCTCAGTCCTGGAGTAAAGCCTTTCAGACAGAGGCAAAGGCCCATTAATGCTTTGCTAAAACCCATAATACAGAAAGAAGTGCAGAAGCTATTTTCTACAAGGATAATATTTCTGATCAAACACTCTACTTGGGTTGCAAACCTGGTTCCTGTACGAAAGAAAAATGGTGAAATCAAACTGTGTGTAGATTTCAGGAACCTAAACAGGGCATCAGAAAAGGATAATTATCTGGTACCCTCACTGGATGAAGCACTCCAGATTGTTAATGGATCTCAGATGATGTTTTTTCTAGATGGATATTTAGGGTACAACCAGGTCATGGTGCAATATGAAGATAGAAAAAAGACTGCTTTCACCACTAAGTGGGGGACTTTTGCTTATAGAAGAATTCCTTTTGGCTTGATTAATGCTGGAGCTACATTCCAGAGAGCAATGAACATAGCCTTTAAAGATCTAATTGGGAAGTGCATAATCATCTACATGGATGATCTGACAGTATTTTCAAGGAAGAGAGGCGATCATATCTTAGATTTTTGCAAAGTTTTCTAGAAATGCAGAGAGTTTGGCATATCACTCAATCCCAGGAAATGCATCTTTGGAGTTATAGAAGGTAAGTTACTAGGACACATTATTTCTGAGAAGGGGATTGCAATTGATTCGGAATGTATAGAAGCCATTCTTAAGATTCCACCACCTGCTAGTAAAAATGAAATGAAGTCATTCTTCGGCAAGATCAACTTTGTGAGGAAGTTCATCACTGGGTTCATAGAAATAGTTAAGTCACTGAATGCAATGTTGAAGCAGGAGGCCAAAGTTGAGTGGAATGAAGAAGTAAAGGAAGAATTTGCTGAAATAAAGAAGGTTATTGCTGAAGCTCCAGTTTTAATAAGTCCCGACTATGCAAAACCATTCTACATATATTCATTTTCTTTTGACCACTCCTGTGCTGCTATATTAACTCATAAATCTGATCTAGGCAATGCGCATCCCATAGCATTCATGAGCAGACCATTGAAGGATGCAGAGATGAGGTACCAAAATGTGGAGAAATAGGCTTATGCCTTAGTCAAGGCAGTCAAAAAATTCAGACATTACATCCTCAGAAACAAGATCTTTGCTATAGTTCTAGATCCTACAGTCAAGCTGTTATTGATACAGAATGAACTGGGAGAACGTAAAGTCAAGTGGGTAACTATGCTATAGGAGTACGATATTGAGATTCAGCCCATTAAGCTGGTAAGAGGGTAGGGCCTCACAAAGACAATGGAAGAGATAGGCTCTGATCTTACAGCCCAGGTTTATACTTTAGAGGATGTTTCTCCCGGAGAGTGGTATGATGATATTGTTTAGTACCTCCTAGCTTAGAAATGCCCTGGTCATCTCAATTCAGTATAAAGAAGGGAATTTCACCTAAAGAGTGACAGTTTCATGTTGAAAGGAGCTACCCTATACAAGAAAAATCATGAGGGTGTGTACTTGAGATGCCTGGGAAAGGCAGAATCTGCAAAGGTGATGTTAGAATTCCATGACATATATGGTATAGGCCATGGATCAGTAGCTTCTACAACGAACCAGATTCTCAGAGCTAGTTACTACTGGCCTACATTGTTCAAAGACACCCACAGTCATGTTAGGACATGCCATGTGTGTCAGACTGCCGCCACTAGGGAGAAGTATGTTGCATGCCCACTCCAACTAGTTTTTGAGGTCAAACCTTTTGCACAATGGGGGATGGACTTCATTGGCCCCATCAATCCACCTTCCTCTACTGGTGACATGTATATTCTCACCTTTCACCGAGCATGTTTCGCTTTCGCCGAGCTTCGTTCCTTTTTGTCGCAAGACATCCATCTTTTGCTGAGACCTCTTGGCGAGATCACGACTCTTGCCGAGACCTTCGCTTTTGGTGTGACTACTGGCGGTCCCCCAGACCTTACGAAAAACCCTTCCTTTCTTGGCGAGCTCAGATCTTCTTTCGCTAAGACCACATGTTGTTGGTCAGACATTATACCGACGGGATTCTATGTCGGCGAAACCTTACGAATTTGTTGGGACCTCTGGCCGAACTCAAGATGTTATACCAAAGGCCTTCCAAGGTTCATTTTTGTTTGATGTGATAGTGTCTTTCTCACACCGAATGTCTCTTATGTTATATTGCAAGTCGGTGAGACCAAGGAAATTCAGTGAAACCTTACCCTGACTACTTGTTGGTGATATCGACGTCTGTTACATCGCTAGTCGGTGAGACATCGCAACTTCGTTGGGACCTCATATCGAAAACATGAGTCTGCCGAAGTGATTGTTTAAACTCTAATGGTCGGCGAGACAACATGAATTCGCTAGGACCTTACCCCGACCACCCTCGGCTCATACCGATATGTTTGCTATGTCCCTTTTCGTAGAGAAATTACGTCGAAACCACCTGGTCTTGGCAAAACCTATTGTGATGGCATCCTTCGGCGTGACTCCCGGAAGTCACCAAGACTTCTTAGCGAAACGATTGCCTCTTGCCGAAGCCTTTGTTCTAGAATCTCCATTGGTCCAAAAATTTTCCTTAATCGTGGATGTCCGTTAGGTCCGGATTTCTCTGAAATCCACTGTCTCCCAGATTTCCCGAAAATCCTCTTTGGTTCGTTCTTCGCGGGAATCTGTTTCTAGCAGATTTTGCTGAAATCTACTGAAGTGTAAAGGAACATGAGACAATTGGATTCATTTATGACTTATGGTACACTTAATGATTATTTTATGATAGGTTTGGATTTCCCTTGTGGTTCACTGATGAAAAATGATCAGGTTTAATGGTTAAGTAGGTGTTTTTTTGTCATTCTGTCAGAATTCGATCGGTCTGGAATTTCCAGAAATTTCTCTTTGGCCCATATTCTGTAGATAGTCTTGAAACCCGAAATTTTTGTGATCATTTCATACGAGATTTAATAACACCTTGACTATATGAGATGCATTCTAATGGTGTTTTGATGGATTAACCTTGCTTTCCTATGATTTTTATTATGTTTTCATGTTGAATACAGGCTGAATCAAGCAAGGCGGCAGCTAGTTCCTCAGTGTCTGATGTAGAGAGGATCAGGCTAGACATTAAGAGAAAGGTCCCTGAGAGTAAGATCACTTCTATCTGGTCAGAAGTCACTGATACAAGCGTTGGCCTCTGGGACAATGAAGAGTTTAAAGAAAGAATGGTGGCTGAGGATCCTCCTTTGGTGACTAGAAGGATGGTGGAATCAGGCTTGTCCCATGTGGCCGGTTTCCCTTGAACAGTGCAATGCTATAAGTTGGTCCTTGAGTGCGCTAGGCACTATGATCAGGACACATAGAGGATAATTGGTCCACAAGGGAGAGTTATAGAAAATCTTAGCCCTTTTTCTATCGCTCAAACATTTGATATGCCACACAGATCTCATGTGGTAGGATTCACCATTCAAGCAGCTTAGGAATTCTACGATGAACAGACCATGAAGTCACATCAGCTTATCAATTCCTGGCTAGAGAAGCCCAAGTCTCACTATTCCAAGTTTCCTAAGCAACTGTTTAGAACAAAATTCAAGAAGGAATACTATGATGCAATCACATTTCTTAGCAGGGTGGTTGGATTGAGGAGTGCTGGTACATTTGAGAATTGGATGTGCCATTCAATTGTAAGGATGGAATAAGAGAAAATTGACTACCATTGGACAGGGTCATCAACCAAGTAATTCACAAGCAGTTGTCCAATGTGTTGCAGAAAAAGACCTTCACAATGACCTCGTATTTGGTCTATGCACTTGCTAGATTCCATCCCTACAGAGGATTAGATATAAAGGGAATTTTTGGACAAGATATTATTTATGAAGTTTTCCCTCAGTTGCATTGGGGAGATTCAAATTACAGAAGGGAAAATGATGCATTCGCCATGCATATCATCAGAATGCTTTAGGAAGCATAGTATGTTAGAATTTCAGATCAAGCCAAGGAGCTCATCAAGAAATATGGAGCTTGGTTTATTCAATTTCCAAATTTCTCCTATATTCTGATTGATGGCTACCAGAAAGCCCCATACAGACTCCCAAGGTATCCCACTGATCACATCTTATTGTTGGAAATAACTAGACAGATTGATGATTTTGATGCCATTGTCAAGAAGAACAAGCAGAAGACTGGATTTGGTGGAGACATCCCCTTGAGGATTGGCACTAGAGAGGTTTGTCCTTCTATTGGTTCCACCTAGGCTTCAGAGGAAGAATTGATTGCTCTTGGCTTGTCTGTCCACTCAAAGAGATCCAGATTTGACATCACCGGAGAGGCACAAAAGAAGGCTAGCAAACAATATAGCCATAAGGTAAATTTGGAAGACTACTGGGCCAACTCTAGTGATAAATGTTGAAAGCTTAGAGGAGAAGGCCAAAGTGTATGCAAGGAAGTCTAGAACTCCTTCTCCCAGGGAAAGTGTGCCTAAGGTAGACCTACCTCTGGTGATTTCTCATGAGGAGCAGCATGGTAATGTGCCTCTCGCTCACGAAGCTCAAGGTGAACCAGGTGAGGAGGAAAATGTTGATGATCATCCAAATACTGAAGGTGAGGAATTCCATGCGGGTGATCTCCATAGTGCAGAGGCAAAAATTGAAAAGATAATGCAATCCCTTATGGTTGCACATGCAGATTCTCCTGTTAGAACTGAGGTAGTTGAATCTCCTCCAAGGGAAGTAGAGGCAGTGAAAGATCCATCACTTGGACAGGAGGAGGATTATGTTGAAGAGGGAGGAAGTAAGATTGATGAAACTCTTGATGAATAGAATTTGAATGAGGAGGCACCTAAGGATTAGCAGGAGGAGAGGCAAAGCGAGGCGCAATTGGAGTCCACTGTCCCTAGTTGGCTGGAGAAAGAAATAAAGAGAAAGCAGGTAGTAGTGGAGGATAGTCCATCAAATTGGGATGCACTACTAGCCAGAATTGGAAAAGATAAAGGTAAAAAGAAGGCTAGGGTGATCTCACGGGTTGAGAGAGATGAGGCACATAACAAGGTTGTTCATGTTGCTACCCCTATTCCAGATAAAAATAGAGACAATGTGGCTAGAAATGCTTATAATATACAGACTTTTAATCTTGGACCTACATCAGTTGAGCAGGATATTGAGGACTATGAGGTCTCTAGTATAGTTATTGTGGATAGATTGAGAAGGGAAATGAGGACCAAGTAGGAGCTGAAGGGAGAAAATGAAAATCTCAGGAAGTGCTTGGAGGAGTTAATGAAGCCACTACAGTCCATTAATCCTTCTTCCTCTGCTACAAATCCTCTACCTCAGGAAACCATAACCGAGCTAGAAAAGATGAAAGCGTCCACTATTGCCACTGTGAATTGGTTGAAAGGGGTGCAAATAAAGGGTGATGAAAGTATTAAGGAGATCCTATCAACAAGAAAGGATGCTATCATGACAATTGAGCGGTTGAAGGCAGTGTTAGGACAAGATAAAGAGGATATGAATCTCCTTCTGCAGAAAACTAGAACTATAATGGAATACACCCGGGACAGATTGGTGAGTGATGGGATCCTTCCTTCTTCCAGAGCTGCCAAACCATGGGAGTGGTATGAGATATTGAAGATTAGGCAGAAGGTGTTGAAAAAGATTTACAAGCAAAGAGGGTAGATTGATTACACCCTAAGTGGTGTATACAATGGATCCATTGCCTTCTTTGAAATCATGACAGGAAGAAGGAAGATCGTGCCCAAGTATTCGAACTTGGAACAGCTGAGGAAATGGTGGCATGACATCTACGTACCACTTGATGATGGGTGTATTTCTAAGCACTAGTTGGATGATACGGCCACCTACCTTGCAGTTATTGAAAAACACCTAACGTATAAGGTAGACTGGGATAAGTTGGTCAACCACTCAAGAGAAGAGATTGCGTCCATTGAGAATCAACTTAGGGTTTTGCCTCTACCACATGTGGCTGACTTGGATGTAGCTTTCTTGAAAGTACACGAAGAGTCAGACCGAGGCAAAGATAATAAGGAAGGGAGCTAATAATAGGCTGCAACGCGATTTGTGCTTCCCTATTATCTTCCCGCGCATTGGTCCGAACTGCATCGCGGATCACAGGCCGAATTGGATGGGATGTGCATTTAATGCCTATTTGACCCATTTCGAGGACTCTCTTGGCTGAGTTGTTGTGCCGAGTTATTGCTGCGAAACCCTTGCTTGGCCGACGGGTTTCTAGGGAATTCTATATATTGGGCATGTCGCCTCATTTTTAAAGTTTAGAAAAGTTAGAATTTGTAACCAGAATATAGAACGGAGCTAGTTAGAATTAGAGTAAGTTAGCAATTGGTTGCTCTCAAGCAAGTGTTGTAACAGAAAGCTAGAATTGTTGCTACTATGGATAAGTCGAATACAAGTAATGACATTGTGATTTGGTGCCATATTGGTATTCTCTTGTTTTGCATGGCTCTTGTTCTTCTATCTTTAAAATTTCTTTAAGGAGGTTAATATTTAGATTAAATTTGATTCAATAATGTTGGTAGTTTGATACCTGAATGTTGCAGCAATCCTTCAGTCCATACTTTTTGCAACCAACTGATTATTAGTTGCTTTGCAAAGTTAGCCTGGACTTCATATTTTAGTGTGCTTAGTTCGATTGTGAGGGTTTGTTGACTTTAACTGCAATAGGGTTATTTGAATGAATGTTTATGATTTGAAAATCCTAACACCTCAGAAGATTGTACTGTTCTCTTTAAGATTGCAGAATTATCTGGGTCAAGCAGAGATCGGTTTTGAGGGATTGGTCCATTTCGAGTATTGGTTACTTTCATTGTTGATCTTAGGAGTAGTATTAGATTTAGAAATCTCTTTGAAACCCTTACTTTTTTTCTATTTCTTTGATTATTTTGTTAAATCTAGGCTTGAAGCATCATCAAAGTGTTAAATCTGGTAATTTCGATTCAGTAGGTTGCTTGTAGTAAGGTCCTATTGTGATTACTAGCAATTTCACATTTATCACTGAGTTGTTTATGGATCGTCAAGACCTAACATTAGAGACCTCGGGGTTATCTCTTGAGGCTTGCTTATAGAGATTTACTTTTCAAGAGAGATAGGATATTGCATCTTGTTTTTGTTGTTGTTGTGCTGAAAACACCATCAACAGTGTTGGCGCTAGAAGGAGGGCTTGAATTAGCAAGCTAGATCGATTTTTGAATGCCATCTGTCCTGAGAGATTCAAAAGAAGAACAAGATCTACTCTAGGAGAGGAAGAATTTCAAGAGTTACCAGGCCCTACTGGGTCAAGAAGGACCAACAGAAGGAGAGAGTTATCATCATCCCATCCACCTCCCACATCTCCATCATCCCCATCTTCATCAAGTTCATCTGAGTCTGAGGACATCCCTAGTCCACAACCTCAGCCAGTCATAAATTAGCCATTTCCACCCCCACCTCCACCAATGTCTTTCCTAGCAACTAACCCATCTCCACTGAGCTTTGTTGTTTTCAATGTCATGTCCAAAAACCCTGAACACTTTGTTCAAAGTTCCATATGAATGACCCTAATAGAACCGCTAAGGAACACATCTAGATCTTTCAGATTGGCCTTAAGGATAGAGGGATAAACCATGAGGATGTAGCTTGTATTTTATTTCCTTATTCACTAGAGGAAAATGCATTCTATTAGTACAACCACTTACCTGCTGGATCTATCCAACATTGGACTGTGTTAGAGGCTGCCTTTTTGCAGAAGTTTTGAATCCCCATTAGTTCTAATGATCTCTACCATCAGTTTACTAACGTTAAAAGGGAGGTCAATGAGCCTATAGGATCTTTCAATAATAGGTTTCATCGTTCCTATACCAGATTACAGACCCCTTATTCTGGTGATGAACCCACCACCTTAGAAGTCTATTATGAAGGACTTGATAGTTTGACATCTACCTTTATGAAGTGGAGTAATAACCCCCCTGAGAGTCTACTTGATGTGTATGCAGAAGTTGTTAAAGTTAGCACAAATCTAAGGCAACATCTGTCTAGGCCTCTACCCTCATTAGGACCCGTTGCTCACCCTAGACAAGTTCCAGCTCTCAACCAGGCTTTTTCTAACCATACTCCTATCATGAATCTGGTACCTCAGTTGCATCTGGTCCCTCACCCAAGACCTTCTGTAGGAAAAATGTTACCCATGATTAGTTACCTTTAGCAAAATGTGAATCAACCCTTGCACGTCCAGTCTCAGACTAGTTATCCTTCATACCTGCAAAATTATGAAGTCTTGAACCAATCACTAAATGCCAATACTACAGTGGGGTATTCCCAAAATAATGTGAGTCAGCCTCCACACAGTAATTTTGACAACGAGAGATTGGATGAGTTTTCTGAACAAATAAAGAAGTTGAATATGGAGGTGACTTACCTGAGGAATCATAACAGTTAGTTGCAAGCTGCTCAGAGAAATATGCAATCCAATCAGAGCAGAGAGAACCCACAAAGATAGAACTTTGATAGAGGGCAACGTCAGGATCGAGGATACTACAACGACAGAGGATATAAGAATGACAAAAGATACAATAATGATAGAGGATATAATAATGAAAGAAGACAAAACTATGACAAGGGACAATCCTCAGGCCAGAACTTTGACAGGAGTGGTGGTCAAGGATTCGAGAGAAGATAACAGTCAGGACAGAAAAAAACCTGGAACACAGGTCCCAACAATGGAGGAGTCCCCACCCCACTGGATCAACGAGTTAGTCAGCTTGTCAATCAGTCTGCTAGTCAACTAATTAATCAAGAGAAGCCTCCTAGTGGTGTATATCTAGTTGAGGCTGCTTTATCAGGGTGGTGTAGGCTCCATAAGACTAGTCAGCATTTTGAGCTAGACTGTCAAGAGTTCCAAAGAACAGCCTCAATCTTTCAGTATGAAGTGGAAAACAATGCAAGCGGTCAGGAAATCGTACCTTCTATTCCTTATGATTCACCAATGCTGGTATTAAACCATGCTCCTTTTCCGCAAAGTGAGGAGAATGTACCTGAGGAGGAATCTGATCAATTCGAAGAATAGGCAGATCAGGTATGCAATGGAGACGAAATGACTCAGCTATTCAATGAGAGTCAAATGAATGGTAATGGTCCTAGAGATGAGGAGGAAGCTTACATTGAAGAAGTGCAGACCTTCTAGAGACCTGTCAAGAGGTATGACTTGAGAGAGTTGCCACACAGGCGCCCACAGGCTGGAGGCTCCTTTACTACTTCCATCCCACCGAACAATTTCAACACAGCTCTAGACCCTAATGCTAGTAACAATCCCTCATTGCCCTCAGTTTCCAGGCAATATTTATCTCAAGGAGGACATGCTGATGTACCAAAAGGAAGAAATGTTGATGCAAGTAAAGAAAAGATGGTGGAATACCTAAGGGAGACCCCCACTGATTTAAATGAAGAATAATTAGCCACTTATGTTGCTGAAGAATTCCAAAAATTGAAGGTAAATCTATCTGCATTTTAGCTATTAAGAGTTCTATCCATTAGGAATGCAGTCTTAGGTTCTTATGATGCTAATTTCATGATACAAGATAGATCAGTTAGCAAGAATTTCCATAAAGTATCTAGTTCTCAGCCAATAGGAAGACAAAATCAGTCTCATGATCAAGTTCCCCTTGGAGACACTAGGAAGGAAAGGGACAAATCTCAAGTTGTTCAATTAGATACTCCCTTAACTTTGTTTCAAGAGAAAACAGATACTCCTCCATTGCTGATTTCTATCTGCGTATTCGGAAAGAATTTACATAATTGTCTACTAGATTCTAGTGCCTCAACCAATGTTATGCCCCTTGGTGTCTGTAGGGCTATGGGAATTAATCCTGCTGAATCAAAGAAGAAAGTCATAGAATTGGATAGGGCTGAAGTCAATGTGGTAGGAGAGTTAATTATGATTCAGATGCAGATTGCTTCTGATCCTAGAATTCAACAAGTAATCAATATACAGGTGGCTGACATTCCTGATGCATACGACTTAATCTTGGGAAGGACTTTATAAGGGCTTTGAATGGATACGTTTCGACTGATCACTTCCATATGTGGCTTCCCTGGAAAGGAGTGCCAAACCAGATTAGGATTGAAAGAGAACCCAGGATGAAGTATATGATTATAGAATATTAGAAAACCTCTACAGAAATTCTTGTGTCAGAAGTAAGTATGGGTAACTACATGCTTGCTGCTCCTTTTGAAGAAATAGAAGTGGAGGAAGTTCTTATGTTCCACACAGTGTCTGTTGACCTTACAATAGGGCCTAGTGATGTTGAAGCCCTAGTGGAACCAGTTAAAGACAATGGTGAACTAGCTGAAAGTAATGATGATCCAGAAGATAATCAACTGGCTTTGCTAGACAGATTTCAAGAGTTCATTCAAAAATGTATTGAAGATCAGGTTCAGTTAGGGAGAAGAATGAGCTTTGGAGAGTTACTTTTTAACAATTGGTGTAGGGTACATAATTCTTCACATTCAGAATTGGATTGCTGCTTATGCCAAGCTGTAGTGAAACAAATATAGAAACAGATCAACCCCACTCCTACAGTTAAAATTGACAACATGGATGTCCAAGAAGACCACAAAGGAAAATGAGTGATGCCTTCTGAAAAGCCATCCAGCAGTAACAATGCAGGTAATACAACAAGAGAATCTATAGCAAGAAGATGTTGGACTTTGAGATTCGATGGGTCCAAATCAAAACAAGGAGTTGGGGCTGGATTTGAGCTAATCAGCCCAAAAGGTAAGATGTTTTTTGCTGCTCATAGACTTTAGTTTCATTGTATAAATAACGTAGCAGAGTATGAAGGCTTAGTGCATGGATTGTTAATGGCCTTGAAGAAGAAGGTTAAGATCTTGCAAGTGTATGGATATTCTAAGTTAGTAGTCAAGCAAGTTAGGAGACAATATTCTTGTCATGACAGAAGAATGACTAACTACAAACATAGAGTAAGGGACCTAATTGAAGGATTTGATGCCTTCAACATTCATTTGATTCCATGAAACAAGAACCAGACAGCTGATTCCTTGGCTCAGATAGCCAGTACTCTGCAGCCTCTATCTCTTTCTGGGTTGAAGAAGTTTACCGTAGAACTGACCCCAGTACCCTCGGTACCTGATAATGTTACAAACTTCTAGGTATTTGAGGATGACAAGCATATTCTAGATTTTATCACAACCACAGATGTTTTTGCTTCTCACATCATCGATGAAACTAAGCTCCAAGAAGCAGAGATGGACCTCAAAGGGGTAATCAATTTGAAGACCAACACTATTCCTAGGGGAATGGTACAATTAGAAAGAATCTTTGATCTGGATAGGATTAGAGATCAGGAACATAATGCCAAGAAAGAGTCAATCAGTGGACAGTGTGATAAGTATAATGTGGGATCCCAGGATGATGTCAAAAACATCTTCTTCGGTAAAGTGTGCACCCCAGAAGAAAGGAAAGGAATCTTAAAGGCACTACGTAGATATCCAGATGTGATAGCCTGGAGTTATGAAGACTTGAAGACTTATGATACATCAGTCATAACCGATACTATTCCTCTCAGTCCTGAAGTAAAGCCTTTTAGACAGAGGCAAAGGCCCATTAATGCTTTGCTAAAACCCATAATACAGAAAGAAGTGCATAAGCTATTTTCTGCAAGGATAATATTTCTGATCAAACAATCTACTTGGGTTGCAAACCTGGTTCCTGTACGAAAGAAAAATGGTGAAATCAAACTGTGTGTAGATTTCAGGAACCTAAACAGGGCATCAGAAAAGGATAGTTATCCGGTACCCTCACTGGATGAAGCACTCCAAATTGTTAATGGATCTCAGATGATATCTTTTCTGGATGGATATTCAGGGTACAACCAGGTCATGGTGCAATATGAAGATAGACACAAGACTGCTTTCACCACTAAGTGGGGGACTTTGGCTTATAGAAGAATTCCTTTTGGCTTGATTAATGCTGGAGCTACATTCCAGAGAGCAATGAACATAGCCTTTAAAGATCTAATTGGGAAGTACATAATCATCTACATGGATGATCTGACAGTATTTTCAAGGAAGAGAGGCGATCATATCTCAGATTTGTGCAATGTTTTACAGAAATGTAGAGAGTTTGGCATATCACTCAATCCCAGGAAATGCATCTTTGGAGTTACATAAGGTAAGTTACTAGGACACATTATCTCTGAGAAGGGGATTGCAATTGATTCAGAATGTATAGAAACCATTCTTAAGATTCCATCACCTGCTAGTAAAAAGGAAATGAAGTCATTCTTCGGCAAGATCAACTTTGTGAGGAAGTTCATCATTGGGTTCGTAGAAATAGTTAAGCCACTGAATGCAATGTTGAAGCAGGAGGCCAAAGTTGAGTGGAATGTAGAAGTGAAGGAAGAATTTGCTGAAATAAAGAATGCTATTGCTGGAGCTCTATTTTTAGTAAGTCCCGACTATGCAAAACCATTCTACATATATTCATTTGCTTTTGACCACTCCTATGCTGCTATATTAACTCAGAAATTTGACCGAGGCAATTAACATCCCATAGCATTCATGAGTACACCATTGAAAGATGCAGAGCTGAGGTACCCAAATGTGGAGAAGTAGGCTTATGCCTTAGTCAGGGCAGTCAAAAAATTTAGACATTACATCCTCAGAAACAAGATCTTTGCTATAGTTCCCGATCTTGCAGTCAAGCTGTTATTGATACAGAATGAACTGGGAGAACATAGAGCCAAGTGGGTAACTATGCTATAGGAGTATGATATTGAGATTCAACCCATGAAGCTGGTAAGAGGGCAGGGCCTCACAAAGACAATGGCAGAGACGCCCTGATCTTACAGCCCAGGCTTATACTTTGGAGGATGTTTCTCCCGGAGAGTGGTATGATGATATTGTTCAGTACCTCCTAGCTCAGAGATGCCTTGGTCATCCCAATTCAGTACAAAGAAGGGCATTGCACCTAAAGAGTGACAATTTCATGTTGAAAGGAGTTGCCCTATACAAGAAAAATCATGAGGGTGTGTACTTGAGATGCCTGGGAAAGGCAGAATCTGCAAGGGTGATGTTAGAATTCCATGACAGATATGGTACAGGCCATGGATCAACACCTTCTACAGCGAACCAGATTCTCAAAGTTTGTTACTACTGGCCTATATTGTTCAAAGACACCCACAGTCATGTTAGGACATGCCATGTGTGTGAGACTGTCGCCACCAGAGAGAGGTATGTTGTACGCCCACTCCAACTAGTTTTTGAGTTCAAACCTTTTGCACAATGGGGGATAGACTTCATTGGCCCCATCAATCCACCTTCCTCTGCTGGTCACAGGTATATTCTCACCTTTCACCGAGCATGTTTCGCTTTCACTGAGCTTCGTTCCTTTTTGTCGCCGAGACATCCATCTTTCGCTGAGACCTCTTGGTGAGATCACGACTCTTGCCGAGACCTTCACTTTCGGTGTGACTACTGGCGGTCACCCAGACCTTACGAGGACCCCTTCCTTTCTTAGCGAGCTCAGATCTTCTTTCGCTAAGACCACATGTTGTCGGTTAGACGTTATACCGACGGGATTCTATGTCTACGAAACCTTACGAATTTGCTGGGACCTCTCGCTGAACTCAAGACGTTATACCGAAGGCCTTCCTAGGTTCATTTTTGTTCCCTGTGATAGTGTCTTTCTCACACCGAAGGTCTCTTATGTTATATCGCAAGTTGGTGAGACCAAGGAAATTCGCTGATACCTTACCTCGACTACCCGTTGGTCATATCGACGTCTGTTACATCGCTAGTCGGCGAGACACCGCAACTTCGCTAGGACCTCATATCGAAAACTTGAGTCTGGCCGAAGTGATTGTTTAAACTCTGATAGTCGGTGAGACAACATGAATTCGCTAGGACCTTACCCCGACCACCCTCAGCTCATACCGATATGTTTTCTATGTCCATTTTCACCGAGACATTACACCGAAACCACCCGGTCTTGGCGAAAGCTACTCTAATGGCATCCTTCAGGGTGACTCCTGGAAGTCACCAAGACTTCTCAGCGAAACGATTGACTCTTGCCGAAGCCTTCGCTCCAGAATCTCCATTGGTCCAGAAATTTTTCTTAACTGTGGATGTCCGTCAGGTCCGGATTTCTCTGAAATCTGTTGTCTCCCAGATTTCCCGAAAATCCTCTTTGGTTCGTTCTTCGCGGGAATCCATCTCTTGCGGATTTTCCCGAAATCTGCTGAAGTGTAAAGGAACATGAGATAATTGGATTCATTTATGACTTATGGTACACTTAATGATTATTTTATGATAGGTTTGGATTTCCCTTGTGGTTCACTGATGAAAAATGATCAAGTTTAATGGTTAAGTATGTTTTTTGGTCATTCTATCAGAATTCGATCGGTCTAGAATTTCCCGAAATTCCTCTCTAGCCTAGATTCCGCAGATAGTCTTGAAACCCAAAATTTTTGTGATCATTTCATATGAGATTTAATAACACCTTGACTATATGAGATGCATTCTAATGGTGTTTTGATGGATTAACCTTGCTTTCCTGTGATTTTTATTATGTTTTCATGTTGAATACAGGCTGAATCAAGTAAGGCGACAGCTAGTTCCTCAGTGTCTGATGCAGAGAGGATCAGGCTGGACATTAGGAGAAAGGTCCTTGAGAGTAAGATCACTTCTGTCTAGTTAGAAGTCACTGATACAAGCATTGGCCTCTGGGACTATGAAGAGTTTAAAGAAAGAATGGTGGCTGAGGATCCTCCTTTGGTGACTAGAAGGATGGTGGAATCAGGCTTGTCCCATGTGGCCGGTTTCCCTTGAACAGTGCAATGCTATGAGCTGGTCCTTGAGTGCACCAGGCACTATGATCAAGACACACATAGGATAATTGGTCCATAAGCGAGAGTTATAGAAAATCTTAACCCTATCTCTATCTTTCAAACATTTGATATGCCACATAGATCTCATGTGGTAGGATTCACCATTCAAGCAGCTTAGGAATTCTATGAAGAACAGACCATGAAGTCATAGCAGCTTATCAATTCCTGGCTGGAGAAGCCCAAGTCTCACTATTCCAAGTTGCGTAAGTAGCTGTTCTGAGCAAAATTCAAGAATGAATACTATGATGCCATCACATTTCTTAGCAGGGTGGTTGGATTGAGGAGTGCTAGTACTTTTGAGAATTGGATGTGCCATGTGATTGTAAGGATGGAACAAGAGAAAATTGACTACCATTGGGCAAGGGTCATCAACCAAGTAATTCACAAGCAATTTTCCAATGTGTTGTAGAAAAAAACCTTCACAATGACCTCGTATTTGGTCTATGCACTTGCTAGATTCCATCCCTATAGAGGATTAGATACAAAGGGAATTTTTGGACAGGATATTATTTATGAAGTTTTCCCTCAATTGCATTGGGGAGGTTCAAATTACAGAAGAGAAAATGATGCATTCGCCATGCATATCATTAGAATGCTTCAGGAAGCAGAGCATGTTAGAATTTCAGATCAAGCAAAGGAGCTCATCAAGAAATACGGAGCGTGGTTTATTGAATTTCCAAATTTCTCCTATATTTAGATTGATGGCTACCAGAAAGCCTCATACAGACTCCCAAGGTATCCCACTGATCACATCATATTGTTGGAAATAACTAGACAGATTTGTGATTTGGATGTCATTGTCAAGAAGGACAAACATAAGACTGGATTTGGTGGAGACTTCCCCTTAAGGATTGGCACTGGAGAGGCTTGTCCTTCTATTGGTTCTTCCCAGGCTTCAGAGGAAGAATTGAGTGCTCTTGGCTTGTCTCTCCACTCCAAGAGATCCAGATTTGACATCAACGGAGAGGCTCAAAAGAAGGCCAACATAGAATATAGCCATAAGGTAAATTTGGAAGACTACTGGGCCAACTCCAGTGATAAATTTTGAAAGCTCAGAGGAGAAGGCCAAAGTGTATGCAAGGAAGTCTAGGAATCCTTCTCCTAGGGACAGTGTGCCTAAGGCAGACCTACCTCTGGTGGTTTCTCATGAGGAGCAGCACGGTAATGTGCCTCCCTCTCACGAAGCTCAAGGTGAACCAGGTGAGGAGGAAAATGTTGAGGATCATCCAGATACTGAAGGTGAGGAATTCCATGCGGGTGATCTCCACAGTGCAGAGGCAAAAATTGAAAAGATAATGCAATCCCTTATGGTTGCACATGTAGATTCTCCTGTTAGAACTGAGGCAGTTGAATCTCCTCCAAGGGAAGTAGAGGCAGTGAAAGATCCATCACTTGGACAGGAGGAGGAACATGTTGAAGAGGAAGAAAGTAAGATTGATGAAACTCCTGATGAAAAAAATTTGAATGAGGAGGCACCTAAGGATTAGCAGGAGGAGAGGCAAAGTGAGGCACAATTGGAGTCCACTGTCCCTAGTTGGCTGGAGAAAGAAATAAAGAGAAAGCAGGTAGTAGTGAAGGATAGTCCACCGAATTGGGATGCACTACTAGCCAGAATTAGAAAAGATAAAGGTAAGAAGAAGGCTAGGGTGATCTCACGGGTTGAGAGAGATGAGGCACATAACAAGGTTGTTCATGTTGCTACCCCTGTTCCAGATAAAAATAGAGACAATGTGGCTGGAAATGATTATAATATACAAACTTTTAATCTTGGACCTACATCAGTTGAGCAGGATATTGAGGACTATGAGGTCTCCAGTACAGTTATTGTGGATACATTGAGAAGGGAAATGAGGACCAAGCAGGAGCTGAAGGGAGAAAATGAAAATCTCAGGAAGTGCTTGGAGGAGTTAATGAAGCCACTACAGTCCATTAATCCTTCTTCCTCTGCTACAAATCCTCTACCTCAGGAAACCATAACCGAGCTAGAAAAGATGAAAGCTTCCACTGTTGCCACTGTGAATTGGTTGAAAGGGGTGCAAATAAAGGGTGATGAAAGTATTAAGGAGATCCTGTCAAAAGGAGAGGATGCTGTCATGACAACTGAGTGGTTGGAAGGCAGTGTTAGCACAAGATAAAGAGGATACGAATCTCCTTCTGTAAAAAACTAGAACTATAATGGAATACACCTGGGACATATTGGTGAGTGATGGGATCCTTCCTTCTTCCAGAGCTTCCGAACCATGGGAGTGGTATGAGATATTGCAAATTAGGCAGAAGGTGTTGAAAAAGATTTACAAGCAAAGAGGGCAGATTGATTACACCCTGAGTGGTGTATACAATGGATCCATTGCCTTCTTTGAAATCATGATAGGAAGAAGGAAGATCGTGCCCAAGTATCTAAACTTGGAGCAGTTGAGGAAATGGTGGCATGACATCTACGTACCACTTGATGATGGGTCTATTTCTGAGCACTAGTTGGATGATGCGGCCACCTACCTTGTAGTTATTGAAAAATGATTAACGTATAAGGTAGACTGGGATAAGTTGGTCAAACACTCAAGAGAAGAGATTGCGTCCATTGAGAATCGAATTAGGGTTTTGCCTCTGCCACCTATGGCTGACTTGGATGCGGTGTTCTTGCAGGTACATGAAGAGTCAGACCGGGGCAGAGATAATAGGGAAGGGAGCTAATAATAGGCTGCAACGCGATTTGTACTTCCCTATTATCTTCCCGCGCATTGGTCCGAATTGCATCGCGGATCTCAGGCCGACTTGGACAGGATGTGCATTTAATGCCTATTTGACCCATTTCGAGGACTCTCTTGGCCGGGTTGTTGTGCCGAGTTATTGCTGTGAAACCCTTGCTTGGCCGACGGGTTTCTAGGGAACTCTATATATTGGGCATGTCACCTCATTTGTAAAGGTTAGAAAAGTTAGAATTTGTAACCAAAATATAGAACGGAGCTAGTTAAAATTAGAGTAAGTTAGCAAGTGGTTTCTCTCAAGCAAGTGTTGTAACAGAAAGCTAGAATTGTTGCTACTGTGGATAAGTCGAATACAAGTAATGACATTGTGATTTGGTGCCATATTGGTATTCTCTTTTCTTGCATGGTTCTTGTTCTTCTATCTTTAAAATTGCTTTGAGGAGGTTAATATTTAGATTAAATTTGATTCAATAATGTTGGTAGTTTGATACCTGAATGTTGCAACAATCCTTCAGTCCATACTTTTCGTAACCAACTGATTGTTAGTTGATTTGCAAAGTTAGCCTGAACTTCATATTTCAGTGTGCTTAGTTCGATTGTGAGGGTTTGTTCATTTTAATTGCAATAGGGTTATTTGAATGAATTTTTATGATTTGAAAATCCTAACACCTCAGAAGATTGTACTGTTCTCTGTAAGATTGCAGATTTATCTGGGTCAAGCAGAGATCGGTTTTGATGGATTGGTCCATTTCGAGTATTGGTTACTTTCATTGTTGATCTTAGGAGTAGTATTAGATTTAGAAATCTCTTTGAAACCCTTACTCTTTTTCTATTTCTTTTAATATTGGGTTAAATCTAGGCTTGAAGCATCATCAAGTGTTAAATCTGATAATTTTGATTCAGTAGGTTGCTTGTAGTAAGGTCATATTGTGATTACCAGCAATTTCACATTTATCACTGAGTTGTTTATGCATCGTCAAGACTTGACATTAGAGACCTTGGGGTTATCTCTTGAGGCTTGCTGATAGAGATTTACCTTTCAAGAGAGATAGGATATTTCATCTTGTCTGTGTTGTTGTTGTGTAGAAAACACCATCAACAGTAGGCTAAGGGTACATACCACCGGCTCTGCACCCTTTGGTCGCTTGTATGTCCTGACAATGTATCCGCGGTGCTTTGTGATCAAGATCACCATCTTTCCTGTTGCTATCCTCACTCTGGGAACTTTGAAATTACTATAGAAAATTTGAAAATGAAATGAGTTTTACCTCCAATTTCAACTATTTATAGGTTAAAAATGGGGTTTTGCACAATTGTTATTACTGGGGGCTCCTTTCATCTCCTGTGATTGCTTTTTTGGGTACCTTAAGCACGTCCAAAATCTAAACCATCTTGCCATTACTTTTCTGGTCTTTAAATTAACTTGTCGAGACACTTTCCAAATTTTTCTGTCACCGGGCCAAAATTTGAAAAATTTCCTAAGGGGGCATCGATATGTTTAACCTTTGCTGGGGCATGACTTTGACTTATTTTTCTTTGTCACAATGCGATAGGCTGCATTATGACAAAGAGGGGCAAAATGTAGACACTGAAAATTGACCTAGGCCTGTAAGCTCTATTTCTCGCCACTTTCGTCCTAGCATAATTAAAATATCTAATTATGTTATTCGGTCCACTTTTCATCTATTAATTAAATAATTTTTAATTATTTAATTAATTCATATCTCTTTATTCTTCCCGATTATTTAAATAAATAAATATTATTTATTTATTTAAATGTGTCGCTAATTATCTAATGTCTCCCTATAATTAAATAAACTTCTTATTTTATTTAATTATTTATGTCCACTAGTTGTTCTAGATTATTTAAATAAATAAATCTTGTTTATTTATTTAAGTACGTCAATAATTTACATTTTCCTTTTCTAATTAAATAAATTCTTTAATTTATTTAATTATTGCCACATGTCATTTTCCCCATTTTAGATAAATAAATAAATCATTACTCATTTAAAATGGTCAAAATTTCTTATTTTGGCTGAAGATGGGCATTTACTACCTATTGTCATTTGATTCTCCATTTTTGAATTAAAATGATTTTTAATTAAAAAAGATGCCTTTTTGCATGCAAAGGTCAAATGACTTTTATTAATTTGATTCCCCTACCTTTTTTTAGCGATCTTGTCTCAACTTTCAATCTGGTCTATCTGTTTGCCTTTCGATCTCGTCTGTCCATTCAAAATTTCCTTTTCTTATAAAATGGCAATTTTGAATTCATTTTGGCTCTCTCAAGCACTCACGTGAATTTTTGGGCTCTCATTCTGCTATCATTTTCTCTCATCCTTTGCATATTTTAGAGTCATTTTGCATAGTGAAATCCTTCAACACTTGTGTAGGACATGGCATAGTCTTAGGTTGCTCACATAAATCTAAGGGAAAACCGTTATTTGAAGCAAGCTAGAAGGTGTAATGGAGATCAACCATGGAGATTGAAGATTTGGGGTAGTTGTGTTTCGTTTATTTTCATATTTTCTCCTTTGCACTCTATTACTTCTTTGGATTTTGGTTTCATTGCTTCTAATACATAATCCATAAAATTTCCAGTGATACAACAATCATTCCTACTAGCACTATATACACTTCCTTAGGTATTCCTATCCAATCGAACACAATAACTCCTCAACAATTTACCTTCACCAATTACCTGCAATTTACTATCCCTTCACATACGTACACCACTCCACCTTATTCCCCTCAACCTTACAATCAAAATGATCCTATCCTTAACTCACTTTTGCAATCCATGACATTCCTTCAACAACAAGTTGCAACCTTACGAAAAACAACAACCAACCTTTGCAATACATCAAATCAAATCTGCTATCCTTGGAAATATTAAGAGCACAAATGCCACAAGATATAGAAGTCCCCTGATTTGAGAAATATGGTGGGAAAGGAGATCCTGTTAGCCATGTTTCTGCTTTTATGACCTTGTGTAGTGATTTCATATTTGAGGATAAACTATTAGCTAATATCTTTCCTAGGTCCTTAGAGGATACTGCTTTAGAGTAGTTCTCATCTTTACCAAATAATTCAATTGGTTCATTCAATGAACTTGTTTATTCCTTTTACAACCACCTCCATATTTACATGGGTCCTAAAATGACCCTTGCTAATTTAATGACATGCAAACAAAAAGAAGATGAGAAAGTGACTGATTTCATAACAAGATACCAAACACTTTATTCACAAGTAAACATTAAGATTTCTAATGCAGACCTTCAATGAATGTTTATAGCCAAATTACAAAGAAAACTCTAAAGAAAACTTGAAATGTTGAGATTCCCATCCTTTACATAGTTATGTACAACCCTTTTTGATTATCAAAATTTGACTTATAGTTGTGATGTGAAAAATCCCCCTTGTCGTCTTGAAAAGTCTAAATCCATAACTCAATAATTATCAACCTTTCAAGAAGAAGAATAAGGGAATTTTACAACCGAATTCCCCTCAAAAAATTCAAAAAACTAATAACCAAGTGAATTTTATAAAGACAACAAATCCTTTTGGGGAAAGGGACAAAGAGTTCACTCCTTTGCCTGATACCCTTCATAATATCATGTTGCAGCTTATTGAGAAGAACATGCTTACTTTACCACCTGTTAGAGAGTGTGATCCTAATATACCATTTCCTAAAAACTTTTGACAAAATGCTTATTGTCATTATCATGAACAAAATGGACATGGTACATAATACTGTAAGCATCTTAAACATCTTGTGCAAGACGTTATTGACAATAATCAACTTCAAATTGGAGGTGTGAATGCTTGAGGAAATAAGTTTGTAGCCCCTCCTAACCAAAATTTACAAATATTTAAAAATCCCATGCTTAAGCACACTATTTCATTTGTCAAAGCTAGTGAAACAAAGAATGATGTGATGAATGTAGACACAGATGATGAAAACAAAAAAGAAAATAATGAAGAACAATTGATTAAAATGGTAGGATTTATCAAAGCTAGACCTCGTAAGGGCTCAACTAAAAAGCATCTTGACATTGCTTTCTCACAAACTGACATACTTAAGCATGCACGTGATGGTCCTCTTTATATAGTTGGATGAATAAATGATAAGCCCACTAATGGGATATTGATTGATCTCGTCTGTAGAGAGAATGTGATCACTAGAGAATTCTTATATGTGCATGAACTATATCAAGATACATATGACAAAATGAAAGCATGGATCAAGGTACATAATGGTTTTGCTTTTCCTATGATGGGATCAATAGATCTCCCTTTAAAAATTTTACTGAAAACATTAACTATCTCATTTTCCATCATCCCATAATTGGACCAATTTCGTGTGAAGCTATGGTATCCATGGCTTCACTCCATGAATGTCATCCCTTCGATTGTGCATAAATGTATAAATTTTCCATTTGGAAATGATATCTTTACTATGCATCATAGTGTATTTAATCCTACATTAGCCCAAGGGAGCTTTTCATTAGATTTATTTTGGCCTGAGCCTATGGAACCCATTTAAACCTTGTGAGGACTTATTTTTCAAATAATATCAAAAGTTCAAGGAAAATAAAATAGTAGAATTATCCCTTTGAAACATGCATCAACCTATAACTGAATCACCTATCCTTGATGAAGTAATGATTGAATCAAAAGCCCTTCCAAACATTCAAGAACAACCTATAGAAAATCCTCCTGTACAACTTATTACAAGAGATAGCGAGGTAACCAAAACAATCTTATTTTCCCTCCTAGAGTCAAACAAGTTTACAAAGTTAAAGAGAAATCGGTTGAACAACCTCATATTTTTTCTTCTATTCCTCCAAAGGAAGATAAGGACCCTATGATTGACAAACCCACTCTTACAAAAAAAACATTGACAATAGATTGAAACAAAATTGAAGTGCTAGAGAGCGTAGGCGTAGATGACATGCTATTGCCCGTAAGTTACAAACTCAAGAATACAAGAACATAGAAAACCAAAATCTGAACTTACCTGAAGCAATGCATGATGACTCTATACCCTCACCACAAAATATACAAGAAAATTCCATGGACATTGTCATTCAACCTCCCATTGTGATAAATTTAGATGATGACATTGACAATGCAAAGATTGATGAAGAAGTGCACGATGAGTTGAATACATTATTTTCTTCTTCTATGAACTTAAATGACAAATCTCCTAAAAAGAGTGTTGAACCTAGTGTTTCCCCTAGTTTGGAACTTGCTCTTGTCCCTTTTTCTATTTTTCCACCTTCCACTTATATAGACTAAGATTGGGATGCAAACAACCAACTTTAGGTTGAATCACATGTGCTTGACTAGTCTTATGCTTTTTCATATTTCTTTATGTGATTGCATGTGCGTAATGTGATCCCTTGTGATGTTTTTTTGATGTATCTCTCTCTTTTTGTGCATTCCTCTATATGTACCTACATTCTTCTCTATGTCATAAACAGTTTTCACTTGTCTTATTTTTTCCTTTTGGGGATGATGTAAGGCATCAAGATATTTAGGTCTCTTCCATGTTGACCCAAAAGCTTTTCCGTTTATCTTTTTCATTTGTCTTGTGTTTTTCTTTTGGGGATGATGCAAGGCATTGAGACATTTAGGTCTCTTCCTTGTTGACCCAAAAGGATTTTTTCTTTGTTTTCACTCTCTTTGTGTCATTCTTCTAGTTCTATGAGTATTTGGGGAGTGATGACAGTTCTGAGCTCTATAAAACAACATTGTACCAAAGAAATACTAACCCTGAATCCATAGATCCCTTATGTATTTGTGAGGGCAACCCTTCCTTCATATTTCATGACATAACTTTATTTCAAAAACATATGACTTGGCATAGGGTTTTCTAAGGAAATATCTTATGTCTTAGAAAAAAAAATTAAAGAAATTGCTCACAACAATGGTGTAGCAACTGCTTTAAAGTGGGGCCATACATCGATGACATATTTCAGCAAATTTCATGGCATGATTTTTCTTTTTTTCTTCTGGCATGTCCTTTTCTTGGTGCTTTCATTGGGTTTGATGTCCTCCAAGAGCACAATATTTCTAAGAATATGATCTCCCTTTGTGGCACGATGTGAGCAAGGCATCCCATAAGTTGTGATCTGATATCCTTGACTTGTCCTCTCTTGGAGACATTAGGAACAATGCTCCCTAAGAAGAAGACCTTACATGAACAAAGCAAAATACCCTTTAGCAAAAGCTTACATTCAAAAAGCATTTGTAAGAAAAAAAAGCATTGCATTGCGGTGCCTTATCGAAGTTTTCAAGAGGATAACTTAGGTATGGTATGAGAGGCTAATATGATTCTCTCATTTTCCACCTTGTTGGGACAACTCGCCTAGTGGATAGACTAAGGTTCCACTACCCCAGAGTGAGCATACATATTTGGGACAACTCACCCAGTGGATAGAATAAGGTTCCACTACCCCAGAGTGAGCAACACATGTTATAGAAAAACAACCCCTTTCCACATTGCATTGGAATGGTTGTGCTTGATCCTTTGCTTTTCTTGGTCTTTGGTAGGGTATGGCTATGTATCTTTGGTATTGTGGCATACTAAAGTGTCTTGGATATATACTTTAGTGAGAGTTTTTCATGGGGAAAAAATCTCACTAAAGTGGGGGTAAAATGTAGTAAGGGAAAAAGTATCCCTTTTCCTTACTTTGGGAATAATTGTCATAGAATTAACCAAATTTTGCCTAGGTTTAGTGTTGTAATGTGTTGTACACATTCACATTAATCTTGGGCCCTTTTTAATAAAATGTACTTAATTTGTACCCTCTTTTAGGTGTTGTAAAGTGTTGTAACACAATTTCACACTTATCTAGGGTCTCATTAATTAATTGTGGTTAATTGAGCTTAATTAGCCCATTTAATTCAAATTTAAGCCTTATTTATGACACCTTCCAAGAACCCATCCTGACACCCAGTATTCACATTGCATAACATTAAATTTGGAAAAATTAAGGTCCTAGAAAATGGTGCCAAGACCCATTCACCTTTAGTGGCAAATGGGTCCTCTCCACATAGGACCCCCCTTTATTTGCATATTTGACATGGGTTTTTTATGTTCTTTCACCCTCCCGAAGCAAGGTCTTGGAAACTTGTGCCAATACCCATTCACATTTAGCAGTGAATGGGTCCTCCTCAAGTAGGACACCTATTTTTGAATTTGATTTTGGAGGGTTTCTAATGATTTTATATTCTAGATCTGGTGTCGGCTTGAATTATTTGAATTTTGGGGTTAATCTCTCGATTTAGTATAAATAAGGGGTTAATTCACATTGTTTCTCCTAGCAAGTTCAAGTTATCATAAGAGAACATTCACAAGATCATTATAGAGCACTTCGAGAGTATTTCAAAGGAATTCTAATGCATATTATCAAGAGTTTATTGCAACAATTGAAGATCATTCATTCATGTCAAAGGCATAGTGCATTCAAGCATGTTTTGAGCTAAGATAGTTAATGTAGCATTGAAGATCTACATACAAGCATTGTTTCACATCTCATTTGAGATCAAGATCTACATTCTTCATGGCCACCACATGTTTGTTTGCAGATTTACACTCCAAAGACAACTTCCAAGGTATCAACTTTCTATTGTTTCATGCTTCAATTACATTATTTCATCATTTGGTTTAATTACCTATAATTGGTTTAACTTAGGAAAACCCCTATTCACTAACAATCAACAATTTTTTCTTCCCTTGAATGTGTGTTTGCAGAATTACAGGTTGAAGATCAAGTGGAGAATAAATTGGAAGCAAAATTATCTAAATTTTCAAGTTGCAAAGTCGTCATTCATAGTGCAAGAACACATAGTCAAGGCTACAAAATTTGTTACAGGTTTTTGGGAGCAAGGAAAAGAACCCAGATCTTAGTTTTAGGAACCCTAATAGGGACCCATTCGCCACTAAAGGCGAATGAGTCCTTTGTGACAAAAAAAATAGGCTCTTGCAACAAGGTACACATCCCTTTGAGCTCTAAAAACTTCCCTCATTGTTCTATAATACTTAGGGTTAGTTTCTGATTGTTATTAGCATCATATCACACACAAAATCACATATATTAGGGTGAGAATTAGTGGTCTATCATTTGGATTTTGGTAAACCCTATTTCCCCCCTAATCAGAAGCAAACAAGGTTGAGGGAAGAAAGGAAAGCAAAAACAAAGGAGTGTGTCAAGGGCCATGAAAGTAGACCTATGTGGGGGAGGACATGACCTCCCCCACCTAGCACCCACATGAAAACCACCACACCTGCACTGCATATGCCAACCAATCCTTACAGAGCCCCAACTGTTTTGATATTTTCCTTGGAATCATTTTTGGGTTTTAAACTGACCTCTATAGATCAAAAGCTATTTTTTTTCTATTGTATAGATTCAAAATTTTATTTTTTGTATTCTTAATATAGGAACAAGGTTGAGACATATTTACTAAAATTATTCCACTTTTCAAAAAACTTACAAGAGAAAAGATAATATTGACACTATTAACTAATTGCTAGGACTAAGAGTCTCATATACTTAAAACACTACCTAAAATTTTTTGTGCTCATTGCCTTTGCCAATACATCTTCATCATTTTACAAAATTTCAACATTCTATAGCATCACCCTACCATCCTATACCATATCTTGAATAAAATATTTTTTTAAATCAATGTGTTTAATCCTTTCTTGAAAGGCTAGGTTATTTTCGAAATATGTTTCATTTTGAGTATAACATAAACTATAATAGCTCCTTGAATTAGTCCCATACCTAAACACAATCCCTTAAGCCATATGGATTATTTACAAGAATTATTAGCTATCATGTACACAAATTATAAAGTTGATAAAGTAACCACAACCTATTTCTTACTCATTCAATTGAAAGCACAACTAAACAAATGAAAATATAACTGTTGGCGGATCTATTGATTCTAATATCACCTACATGTACTAAATCAACAAATCCACAAATATGCACTAAATTTCGGTCTCTTGTATAACAACCATAGTAAAAAATAGAGTACTCAAAATTGCCCCAAAAATATCTAAAAATTGTATTAACTAAATCCTAATGAGCTCATAAAATTTTGCCATAAAATGGCTTAGGACTCTTGTTGCTTTGGAAATGTCTATTATCGTATAGACAATAACACACATAAAGCTCCTAACAACACTATAATAATGTATTGTATCCATGTCCAACTCATTAGGTGAAGTCCAAAACTAATTTATGTATAACCTAGTTCTCATTGAGGGGTAAGTGCGCATAGAAATGGGTGATAAAAAAGAGGATCAAAATTGACCACTTTTTTAAAATCAATTAAACTTCAACTTGGATTAGTACAATTTGATATGTGTACACTCAAAATTTGTAGACATGATAAGTACAATAATTTTAGTGTTTTAAATCCAATTTATAAAATATTAAATATTTTAAAAATGGTTAAGGTTAACTATTTGAAATGCTAAGTGCAAACAAAATTATTAATATTTTTATCATTAAAATATAATGGTATAGGGTCACCAAGACCTTATTTTTGCATATTTTATGTAATTTTGATTTTAAGTATTTTGGTATGGTTAGGAGTTGTTTGGTGTTTCCTAAGGTCATTAATGACCATATGATATCATGTAATTTCCATGGAGTGCTTAGTGGGTCCTTGGTGGAAAGTTGCAAAAAGTTGCCAAATTGCACAAAAAGATGTCATGCAACTTTTGGAAAGTGTCATAAAATGAAGTAACTGTTACATGCCTTCAAGAAAATGGTCTCCAATGATTATAAAAAATTGTAATTTATGAAAAAGAAGCCTCCTAGTCGAAATATGTTGGTGCTGAACTGATTTTGCAATTTAGTGAGAAAAAGAAGTTGATTTTTCTAGTTTTTTCATTGTTTCAAAATTTTATGTTGTTTGGTACGGACCACAAATTCTCTTGTAACTTATTGGATCTTGTGTGTATGTGAGTCTAGAAAATTTCACTTTTTTTCATCATTTCTCATGAGGTATATCAAAAGTTAGAGCAATTTTACTCCAGGTGGGTAGAAACCCTACCTAGGGTAACAATGAGCACAAAACAAGATGTAACTCACCTCTCAACTAGTGGAAAATCACCAAAATAGGTGGAGAGGCTTGTTTCCATGTATTCTACCATATTTCTAAGCTGCAGGTCTAAAGACAAATTTTGCACGCGATGTAGATGGATAGAAGGTTTGAAAATTACATGTTTCAGACTGTGGAGTAGTGTAGCAAGGAAGAATCTACATTTTGTGTTTTGATTCTTGTGTGGGGATGTTGGTTGATGATGAATAATTTTGTAAGAGGTTTTTATAGACCATTGATAGCAATTATATAACTTTCTTTTGTGTTGGGTGAGTTTTTAGGTGAGTAGACAAGTTTTTAGGGCAACAATGACAAGGGATAAAAAGTAACACTTCCAAGTCTGAGTATAAAGACTTCAAGAAGCTTGTTCTTGGATTAGATTAAGCTTGAAACAATCTCAATTAGTTATATATATGATATTCATTTTTTTGTGAGGTGATTGGTAGTTGCATGTTGAGCACAAGCATAGTTGAAGGTGTTGGATGTTGTGGTTGTGTTGTTGATATGTGGTTGTCATTGATGTCAACACTATTAGCATTAATTCACTTGAAGCTATATATATGATTAAGCTTGAAACAATCTCAATTAGTTATATATATGATATTCATTTTTTTGTGAGGTGATTGGTAGTTGCATGTTGAGCACAAGCATAGTTGAAGGTGTTGGATGTTGTGGTTGTGTTGTTGATATGTGGTTGTCATTGATGTCAACACTATTAGCATTAATTCACTTGAAGGTGTTGGATGTTGTGGTTGTGTTGTTGATATGTGGTTGTCATTGATGTCAACACTATTAGCATTAATTCACTATTAGAAAATTGTAATGGAATGAGTTTCAGGTTGCCAGTGGTGAAGTGAAGTTCAATACGTCGGTGAGTTACATACGTTGATGATCAGAGGTTGTGGACTAAAGGATTTTTGCTGAGTGTATCTAGTTTATCCACACCGAGTTTCAAAGATCCGTGTGAAGATTTGATCAAGTTATGAAGATTTTCATTCTAACAATTTTTATGTTGCTTTAGTTGGTTTTTTTGATTGAAGATGAGGCTATGTTAGTTATCTCAATTGCTGCAGATGCTTCTCTAATGTTTCATAATGTTTGTGGATGTTTCTAGATCGTGCTCTATCTTTGTTGCATGTTTGCATTGATCGTTGTGCTCGTGGTTGGCGATTTTCTCTTACGTGTTCATGTTTTTCTTGTTCTTGGCCGACATGGTGTTTGTAGCGTGTTGTGGATCTTCGAGGAGTAATTAATTGAAGTTTTTTCATGTTGGAGATGTTAATTTGGGTCTTCACTAAGTTGTGGCCGACCTTGGTTGATTCACATTAATAATCTTAAATGTTTTGGGTTGACAATTTATATTCATTTTATTATTTTGAAGCCAACATGAAGGGATAAAATTTCTTGTTGCGGATATATAAGAGCAATTGCTCATTCGAATTGAAGTGTGCAAGAAAGTTCTTTTGTGTGTGTATTTGTGAATATCATTCGAAGGTAGAGAAAAGTGTGAAGAAGTGTGAAGAAGAGTGAAGAAGAGTGAAGAAGTGTTCATGTGCATAACTAGACCTGTAATCAGGCATTAGCAAATGCTATTTTCTCAGTTCAAAATCCAGATGGTTGTAATTCGATTCTTTATGTAAGACAATGTGTCTTCCTTTGGGCGGCTATCCTTGTTGTAATTGAGTAGTGAGTCTAGGTAGTGTGCCTGAATGCATGTACATTCCCCATATTTCATTTTCATTATACTTTAAACAGGGTATAATCTTGTGGACTGACCTCCACCGTGGCTTTTCCCCTAACAGGGTTACCACATCAAAAAAATTTGGTGTTATGTGTGTTTCTGTGTATTGATGATTTATGCTTTCATGGTTAATTATCATATCTGAGAATAAGGTTAACAAGTTGAATAAGTTTTTAATTTCTGTGACAACTGATTCACCCCCCCTCTCAGTTGTCTGCCCTTGTGTTGCCAACAATTGGTATCAGAGCAGGTTCCTTGGAAGAATTTTAACAAATTAAGGTGATCTAATATGGAAAGTTACAAGAAGGATAGTTCGAGATTTGATGGAACAAATTATTCTTTGTGGAAGACTCAAATGGAGTGTCATTTGAGATGCATTGGTGAACCCTACTGGAGCATTACATATAATAGGTATGTTATTTCTCAGAATGGTCCTACTACTACTGCTGAAATTAGAGATGTTGAGTATAATATCCGGGCTAAGGAAGCTTTGTTGAGGTCTTTGACTAATTCAAAGATGACAAATGTTATGGATTTGAAGACTGCTCATGAGATCTAGAAAAATTTGGAAACCTTGTATGAAGGTGATCAATACTAATGTGAAGATTGTGAAGTTGCAGAGTCTAAAAGGGAAATATGAAAGGTTGAGAATGGGTGATGATGAGAACATTAATACTTTCATGCAAAGAGTGAATGAACTTGTGTGTGGTATTAGATGTGCTAGCGGACAGATAGATGAATCTGAGATTGTTGCTAAAGTGCTTAGATCCCTACCTGATTCTTACAAAGTCAAAGCTAGTGCTATTGAAGAGCTCCGAACTATAAAAAATATAACCCGAGATATGTTGGTTGGTAAGTTGACTACTTTTGAGTTGAGCGAATTTGGTGATTCCCTTCCTAAGGTTGAATCTGCATTTAAGGCTATTACTTCCATAAGAGATAGACAGAGATATGATCCAGGTGAGAGTTCATCTAGAAAGACATTCAAGTATGAGGACAAAATCAGACAGATTGAAGAAGAAGAAAGAGAGATGGAAGAGCTAGAAGCACTTATTGTCAAGAGAGTACTAAGAGGAAAAGGTAAGTATGAAGGAAAATTGCCTCTTAAATGTTTTTCTTGCAATAAGATAGGTAATTTTGCATCAAGGTGTCCGAAAAGAGCTCCTAAACAAAGACATAACAAGCCTATATTTCAAAAGAAGTGTTAGTATGTTGCTGATGAAGGTGTGACAAATGATGAATTTGATAAAGGAAATAGAAATGATGATGAATGGGTATTTATTGCTATCAAGGAAAATAATCATGTATCTATCAAATCTGTTGGTTGTACAAATGTGGAGAAAGCCCTAGCTGCTTGAGTTGAAGAGAAAGATGAATGGGTGATTGACAGTGGATGTTCACATCATATGACAGGAGATAAAAGTAAGTTTGTAAGCTTGGAAAAATATGATGGTGGTGTTGTGAGATTTGGTGATAATACAGCTGGTGTGATCTATGGAAGAGGATGCATTTCTCCTGATGGTAAGCATAATACTGATGATGTTTTGTATGTGGAAGGCTTGAAGCATAATTTTTGAGTGTTGGTCAGATGGTTGATAAGGGATACAATCTTCAGTTCAAGGATGGAAAGTGCAAAATATTGAGTTCCAAAAATGAAATTGCATCAAGTACAAAAACAAAAGGTAATATCTTTCACTTAAGTGATGCTAGTAAAAGTTGTTTGATTGCTCAAGTTGATGAAGCTGGTTATAGCATAGGAGAATGTGTCATGTTAACTTTGATAATATTGTCAAGATAAGTTCTACAAAGGCTGTGAGAGATCTACCTAAGTTGGTGAAACCGACTAATGCCATATGCAAGGAATGCCAGTTAGGAAAGCAAACTAGAATTTATTTATTTAGTAAAAAGCATTGATCAAATGAATTGTTAGAACTGGTGCATACTAATCTATGCGGTCCCTCTAAGGTCAAAAGTTTACAAGGTTATAGGTACTTCATATTATTCATTGATGATTATTCTAGAATGGTATGGGTTTCCTTCTTAAGGGAGAAATCTGAAGCACTGGAAAAGTTCAATATCTTTAAATCTATGGTTGAGATAGAGACAGGTTTGAAGATTAAGTGTCTGAGATCAGATAGAGGTGGTGAATTCATTTCTAGTGAATTTAATTCTTTTTGTGAAGAACATGGAATAAAGAGACAATTATCTGCACCATGAACCCCTCAACAAAATGGAGTTGTGGAAAGGAAGAACAAAACAATTGAAGATGTTCCTAGAACAATGATGCTAGAAGGAAATGTCCCTCATATCTATTGGAGAGAAGTTGTGAGTACTGCTGTGTACACACTCAATTAGGTACAAATCAAAGGTGATACTGGTAAGACCCCTTTTGAGCTATGGACTAGTTAGAAGCCTACAATTAAATATTTCAAGATATTTGGAAGAAAATGTTATATCAAGAGAGATGAAGACATAGGAAAGTTTGATGCAAAGAGTGATGAAGGTATCTTTCTGGGTTATTCTACTAAAAGCAAGGCCTAACGGTGTTACAATAAAATATTGAGGAAAATGGTTGAAAGTGAAAATGTCAGGGTTGATAAAGACTTAGGTACACCATCCAGAACCTGTGGATATGACTCTGATGATCAGGATGATAGTACAAAAAAAGGAAAGAAAGTTTAGACTAAAAATCAAGTGCAAATCAATTCGGTGAATCAGGAGAATGAAGAAGAAGGAGAAACTAGTGGAAGGGAAGAAGAGATAACACAAGAGCTTGAAGTTGAAGAACATCCTAAGAAGACTCTGACGTATGTAAGATTGAATCATTCAGAAGATCAAATTATAGGTGATAAGAACAAAGGTGTCTAGACTGGGAGAAAGATTGCAGAAGAGTATTGCTTGATTTCAAAGAATGAGCCTACTAGTGTGAATGAAGCACACAAAGATGAACATTGGGTTGAAGCAATGAAAGAGGAGTTAAAACAGATTGAGAAGAATGATACATGGATTCTTGTTCCCAGACCTAAGGATAAGAATGCCATTGGAACCAATGGGTCTTTAGAAACAAACTGAATGAGCAAGGTGATGTGGTTAGAAACAAAGAAAGAATGGTATGTAAAGGATATTCTCAGATGGAAGGAATTGATTTTGAAGAGACTTTTTCCCTTGTTGCTAGAATTGAAGTTGTAAGATTATTTCTTGCCTATGTTGCTTACAAGAACTACAAAGTTTATCAGATGGATGTCAAATCAGCTTTTCTAAATGATGAATTAGAAGAAGAAGTGTATGTTGAGCAACCTGATGGATTTCAGTTGATTGATAAGGAAGATATGGTCCGTGTGTTGAAGAAAGCATTGTATGGACTCAAGTAAGCCCCTAGAGCATGGTATGAAAGATTGGATAAGTATTTGCTAAAGCTTGGATTTAACAAAGGTACTGCTGATAGTAATTTGTATTTCAAGATTGATCATAATAAAGATTTGATTGTTGAAGTCTTTGTTGATGATATCATTTTTGGAGGAGATGATGGTTTGTGCATGAAGTTTTCTAATGAGATGTAGAATGAATTTGAGATGTCTATGATTGGTGAGATGAAATTATTTTTGGGATTGCAAATTACTCAGTTAGATAAATGGATTTTTATATCTTAGTCCAAGTATGTGAAGGAATTGCTGAAGAAGTTTGGTATGGAAGATTCAAAGCTAGTTGGTACACCAATGGTGACCCGATGCAAGTTGACAATAGAAGATGATTCTCTGAAAGAAAATTAGACTATATATAGATCAATGATTGGTGGATTGTTGTATTTATCTCAAATTAGGCCTGATATCATGAATGTTGTATGTATTGTTGCAAGATTTCAAGCTGATCCGAAGGAATCTCATGTGACTACTATGAAGAGAATTTTTAGATACTTGAAAGGAACAGTTGACTTTGGCCTATGGTATCCTAAAGATGATGATCTTACTTTGAGTTCCTTTACAAATGCTAATTGGGCAGGAGATGTAAATGACAGGAAAAGTACTAGTGGTGGAGCATTCTTCTTGGGTAAGAAGTTGATTTCATAGTTAAGCAAGAAGCAAAATGTCATTTCCTTATCTACTGCAGAGGTTGAATACATTGTTGCTGCTAACAATTGTACTCAAGTACTATGGATGAAGCAAATGTTGAAGGATATCAAAGTTGTACATAATGAGCCTATTGCTATATTCTATGATAATTCAAGTGCTATTAAAATTTCCAATAATTTGGTGTTGCATTCAAAGACAAAGCATATATCTATTAAGTTTCACTTTTTGAGGGAGAAGCTAAGTGAAAAGGAAGTCAGATTGGAGTATGTGCCTATGAAGGAGAAAATTGCAAACATATTTACAAAACCATTACCTAAGGATACTTTTGAGTATCTCAGAGGGATGTTAGGGGTGATTACCCCTCCTAATTAGAACTAAGGGCACATTGCATTGCATCAATCTATGCATTTCATGGTCATATCTTGTTTCTGATTGATGTTGTGGTGGCTACTACTTAGGCGGAGTAGTCAGATGTTCAGATGTTCAGTTATGTGGTAGAGTTTGTGTGGAGCTTAGAGATATTAATCATTGATGTAAAAGGGGGAGAAGAGTCATGTGAAAAACTAGTGATTATCTGAAGAGAAGATTCATGTGGGGAGAAGGGTTGTGTAAAAAATTTGAGGAGAAAATGATTCAAATCCTAAGGGGGAGTAAGCATCAAAGAGTTAGTTGCGTTGATGGTGTTTTTCACATCATGTGTTTCCATCAATGACAAAGGGGGAGATTGTTGGATGTTGTGGTTGTGTTGTTGATATATGGTTGTCATTGATGTCAACACTATTAGCATTAATTCACTTGAAGTTGTATATGCTGAGGATATTGAGAAAATTGTAATGGAATGAGTTGCAGGTTGTCAGTGGTGAAGTGAAGTTGAGTATGTCGGTGAGTTCCATACGTTGATGATTAGAGGTTGTGGAATAAAGAATTTTTTGCTGAGTGTATCTAGTTTATCCACGTTGAGTTTTAGAGATCCACGTGAAGATTTGATCGAGTTATGAAGATTTTCATTCTGACAGTTTTTTTGTTACTTTAGTTGGTGTTTCTGATTGAAGATGAGGCTATTTCAGTTATCTCAGTTGTTGTAGATGCTTCTTTGATGTTTCAGAATTTTTGTGGATGTTTCTAGATCGTGCTCTATCTTTGTTGCACGTCCACATTGATCATTGTGCTCGTGGTTGGTGATTTTCTCTTGTGTGTTCATGTTTTTCTTGTTCTTGGCTGACATGGTGTTTGTAGCGTGTTGTGGATCTTCGAGGAGTAATTAATTGAAGTGTTTTTGTGTTGGAGATGCTAATATGGATCTTCACTAAGTTGTGATCAACCTTGGTTGATTCACATTAATAATCTTAAATGTTTTGGGCTGACAGTTTATATTCATTTTATTATTTTGAAGTCGACATGAAGGGATGAAATTTATTGTTGTAAATATATAAGAGCGATTGTTCATTCAAATTGAAGTGTGCAAGGGAGTGCTTCTATGTGTGTATGTGTGAATATCATTTGAAGGAAGAGCAGAGTGTGAAGAAGTGTGAAGAAGAGTGAAGAAGAGTGAAGAAGTGTTCATGTGATTAATCAAAACTATAATCAGGCATTAGAAGACACTATTTTACTAGTTCAAAATCTAGATGGTTGTAATCCGATTCTTTTTGTAAGACAATGTGTCTTCCTTTGGGTGGTTAGCCTTGTTGTAATTGAGCAGTGAGCTCTAGGCAGTGTGCATGAATGCATGTGCATTCCCCATATTTCATTTTCATTATACTTTTAACAGGGTATAATCTTGTGGACTGACCTCCATCGTGGTTTTTCCCCTAACAGGGTTTCCACGTAAAAAAATCTTGGTGTTATGTGTGTTTCTGTGCATTGGTGATTTATGCTTTCATGGTTAATTATCACATCTGAGAATAAGGTTAACAAGTTGAATAATTTTTGAATTTCTGTGACAGTTGATTCACCCCCCCTCTTAGTTTTTTGCCCTTGTGTTTCCAACAGAAGGTATCAACATTGAATAATGTTACATGGAGTCAGCTAAGGTATCAAAATCCATTGAAGTTTTGTTGTCCCAAGTTTTTTGTGGTTGTACCATCTTGCATTAGTTTTTTTTTCCTCCATTTGAATGCTCTAGAAACCAAGTCATTATTGTGACAAGGTGTACTAAGATGCACCTCTTTACTGCTACCTATGAAGTTCTTGAAGAAATGTCTTGTTTTAGTCAAGTGTTATTGAGTCTTTTCCTTCCTCTACATAAAATTAGTATCAGAGCAAAGAAGGTTAGTAAGAGAATGTAATTAAGTTGATTAGAAGTCTAGACAAGATGGCCCCTAAGTTGAATATGGAAAGAATGATTAGAGAGGTGAGAGACTCTCTTGCCCCAGAATTGAGAGCTATAGAGGAAAGTATTGATACAAGACTCACTTCAGTTGAGGCCAACCAAGAAAAAGGAGTGGTCACAGGAGATTTGAGTGACCAAGAAGAAGAAGAAGAAGAGGAAGTAGATGTTGAAGAAAAGAGGTTGGAAAGATTGCTAAAGGAAATTAATTAAGATGGTTCCAAGATGAAAATAGAGCTTCTAGTATATTCAGGGAGTCTAAATGAAGAAGAAATCCTAGATTGGATAGGAGAACTAGATAAGTGTTTTGAGCTTGAAGAGATACTTGAGGGGCAACAAGTGAAATTAGCTAGAACAGAGCTAAAAGGGCATACAATTCTTTGGTGGGACTATGAGCAAGAAGAGAGGAAAAAGAAAGTTAAAGCAAAAATCATATCGTGGGATAGAATGGTTGCAAAACTGAAGGGTAAATTTCTACCCAGTGATTATGACATCCAGTTGAAAAGGAGGTTGCAAAATTTGAAGCAAAAGGACATGGATTTGATGTCCTACACAAAAGAGTTCTACAATCTAAGCCTAAGATCAAGCCACATGGAAGAAGATGCTGACAAAGTTGCAAGGTACTTGAATGGGCTAAAGTATAGCCTACAAGATAAACTAAGTCTCACAAGTCCAAGTACAGTAGAAGATTGCTATCAGTTGGCCATAAGGGCTCAAGACAAGTTGAAAAGGAGACAAGAAAATCAAAGTAGAGGTACGGAAAGGAAAAATTTCAGAGGAAGAGGGACTTTTCCTAGTAGAGGATAGTCCCAAAGGTCTCAAGGAGAGAAAAGTAACTCACAAGAAAAAAACATCAAATTCAAGGGGCATCTTTAGAGGAAGAAGACCAAGTTCTAGAGGTAGATTTAGCAATAGAGAAGGCTCAAGTGGATTCATTGGAAAGTGTTACAAATGCAATTAATTTGTAGGCCACCGAGCATGGCAGTGCACTGTGGAGCAACCATCTACTTATTATAAAAGTGAGAAGATAAATCAGACTGTACAAGGTGGAGATGATGTTGATGTTGAAAATTGAGGTGTTTTCTTAGCTTAATACCTTGTAAAACTTTAAAATTGCTGATCTAAATATTTTTTCCTTTGTTACAGATTCTTTGTGGGTGATTATTTGATTAATTCATTTTATCATTTGTAGAATGAAGACAAAATGTTGTAGAAGAAATAGACAAAATATTAGAAGATACACAACATATACTGTGGAGAAACCCTGTTGGGAAAAAAATCCACCAAGAATCAATGTATTATTTAATCTCTGAAGTAGATTACAATAACTCCAATTATTCCTTGAGATGCTTCTTCTTCCTTCAAAAAATCTTCCTCACAACCTACAATAAACTCATACAAACTCTCTTCAAGTTGATTGAGATATATAGACAATAAACAACTTTGTAAACTACAAAAGAGTTAATATTACAAAGCTCAATCCCTATCTCCTAAAAGGTACGCCTAACTCTTCCAAGTAGAGTTTAATCATGAAGAACAATGCCAAATCATCATCTTCATCCATTTGGATGTCCCAATCTGAAGTAGTAACTCAACCTTTATTCCATAAATATCTTCAAGGCTTTATCCTCAAAGTAGGCACCCAAGAGTGGGCCCACTTAACTTAGCCTTCTGAAATATCTTAACATGCAAAGGAGTTGATTCCAAGAAGCCAACTTGGGCACCCAAAGTGGGTCCAATTCATTTTTTGTTAACTGAAATATCTCTCTCCACCATTCATGCAAGAATGGTCATCCCTTGTTAATTGAAGGAAGTTACCTGTTATCTGTCATGCAACTCAAGTCATTAGTCATGCATTCCAAGTTAACTGAAGTCAACTAGCATTCAACTAAAACTAATTGAAGATAACTAAACCATAACTGAATTGAAGTGAACTAAACTGAACTAAACTAAACTAAACTGATTCTGAATTGAACTGAACTAAACTGATATGAACATAACTGAATTGAATTGAACTTCATGCATGTAAACATCAAACCCTAACTCCTAGGATCTTTACATGCATTATAGAAGTGTTATCTCTCACTCCAAATAGTTAACTAAACTCAAGGTGAGTGCCACCTTCCATGTGGGTGCCCCATGTGCTCCTATTATTTAGGAACTCATCTTGGACGCCCTCACATGCTCCTATCATTTATAATTAATTAAAAATGCCAATTAACATGATTATTTCATCCAAAATTAATCTCTCTCTAATCCTAGTGTTTGAGAACACTTTCCAAGGACTTAGGAGACACATGAAATAAATAATGTTTAGGATTGCAATTAAATGGCATCATATTTCCAACATTCTCCCACTTGACATTATACATTGCAATTATTCTAAATAAGGAATAATTATAAGCCAAGTACAGAACTTAAGGCCAATGGCCTTCCTGCACCAACTAATCAATCCATGCCAATTTCAAATGCTACCTGCATAATCATGAAGCTCCAAGCAAATGATTAAAACCAAGGGAACTTACCTGAAGGAACTAGTTTCATAAGATAATTTGTAACATTAATTAAAGTGTCGAATTTCTCAATTAATACCTTCCCACTCTCAACCATTTCTCACACAAAGTGATACTTAACATCAACATGCTTAGTACGAGCATGATACATATGATTTTTGGCTAAACACATAACACTCTGACTATCACATTCAAGTTTAACTTACTTGAAATTAAAACCAATACCTTTCCCAAGTCTCTATATCCAAACTACCTCTTTGGGGGCATGTGAAACCACCAAGGTGTATTGAACTCACGTTCAACCAAGGTGTAGGCTCCTTGGTATTTTCTGTTGAAAATAGCTTTTCTTACTAGTAACTATTCCAACATATATCTCTTACCATAAGAGAACTCAAGCCTCACCTATTTCTCCAAGTATTCATGAGGACCTGTAAACAACCAATCCATGCCAAACTCCAAATGCAACATAACACTATCATGAAGTAATCAAGCAAATTATTAGTGTACCCAATATTTAAGAGAACTACACAAGATCAATGTCAAAGCTCCAATCTTGAACATAAACTTGACATCCATGATCTAACCATCTCCTAGGAGATCACATGCACCATAACACACTTAAACATCCTAGTCTCAAAAAAACCATGCCAAACTCTAAATGCAAGAAGAGTAAACCATGACACAATAGCAACCACTCTAAACCAAGAAAAAAACATATCCCCAATCACATGAGGATAACCTTACCAATGATGCATCCATGTCCCTTCCAACAACTCCCACGGAACTGCAGTATCGTGTCACACATGGCATCGTGACTACCGTCCTCTTCATGAAGATCACTATATCCTATCAAAGCTCCCACTAAACTGTGATACCGAGCTATACATGGCAACAAGATAAACATCAAAGCATCACTTTCAAAAGCATATGTAATTTCAGACATTTCCTCATGATCAAAATTATCATAACATGTACCATGCCACAACTCCAAACTGCTAATCAAGAGTATACCATGACATAATAATAAAACCATCCTACAACCAAGAGTCCACTTCATTTCCAAATACTCCCACTGAACTGTGATATTGAGCAATCCCATGGCATCATGATGCACATAATCAAAACCATATTTCTGTCATAATCTCACACCAAACCTGTGAATCCAAGCTCTCAATGACATATGATGAACATCCTCTAAAGCAAGAATATATACCTCTTGTAACAAACTTATTTTCCAAAATTAGTAATAAAAAAAAATAGTAAAAGCTCCCACTACAGCCAAAAAACCTCCAATCTTTTAAGAGAAAGGCATCCCAATACTCTACCCAACCTTAGCTCTAATACCAAATGTTGAAAATTGAGGTGTTTTCTTAGCTTAATACTTTGTAAAAATTTAAGATTGCTAATCTAAATATGCTTTCCTTTGTTAGAAATTCTTTGTGGGTGATTATTTGATTAATTCATTTTATCATTTGTATAATGCAAACAGAAGGTTGTAGAAGAAATAGAGAGAATATTAGAAGATACACAACATATACAGTGGAGAAACCCTTTCGGGAAAAATATCCACCAAGAATAAATGTATTATTTAATCTCTGAAGTAGATCACAATAACTCCAATTCTTCTTTGAGATGTTTCCTCTGCCTTCAACAAATCTTCTTCACAACCTGCAATAAACTCATACAAACTCTCTTCAACTTGCTTGAGATATATAGGCAATAAACAACTTTGTAAACTCCAAAAGAGTTACAATTACAAAGCTCAATCCCTATCTCCTAAAAGGTACGCCTATCTCTTCCAAGTAGAGTTTAACCATGAAGAATAATGCCAAATCATCATCTTCATCCATTTGAGTGTCCCAAACTGAAGTAGTAACTCAACCTTTATTCTATAAATATCTTCAAGGATTTATCCTCAAAGTAGGCGCCCAAGAGTGGGCCCACTTAACTTAGCCTTCTGAAATATCTTAACATGCAAAGGAGTTAATTCCAAGAAGCCAACTTGGGCACCCAAAGTGGGTCCAAGTCATTTTATGTTAATTGAAACATCTCTCTCCACCATTCATGCAAGAATGGTCATCCCTTGTTAACTGAAGGAAGTTACCTGTTATCTGTCATGCAACTCAAGTCATTAGTCATGAATTCCAAGTTAACTGAAGTCAACTAGCATTCAACTAAAACTAATTGAAGATAACATAACCATAATGAACTGAACTGAATTGAATTGAACTAAACTAAACTAAACTAAACTAAACTAATTCTGAACTAAATTGAACTAAACTTAACTGAACTGAACTAATCTGAACTAAACTAAACTTCATGCATGTAAACATCATACCCTAACTCCTAGGATCTTTACATGCATTACAAAAGTGTTATCTCTTACTCAAAATAGTTAACTGAACTCAAGGTGAGTTCCACCTTCCATGTGGGTGCCCCATGTGCTCCTATTATTTAGGAACTCATATTGGATGTCCTCACATGCTCCTATCATTTAGAATTAATTAAAAATGTAAATTAACATTATTATTTCATCCAAAATTAATCTCTCTCTAATCCTAGTGTTTGAGAACACTTTCCAAGGACTTAGGACATGAAATAAATAATGTTTAGGATTGTAATTAAATGGTATCCTATTTCCAATAGTTGAAAGTGTCAATTCACCATCACAAAATGGAGAACCAGAGGTTGGAGAGTCCCTATTGATGGGAAGAACCTTGATTACAAGGTTAAGGTTCCCATGGACAAAGAACCGCCACAAAGAAAGTCACTTTTTAGGACTACATGCAAGAGCCAAGATAAATGTTGTAGAGTTGTTGATTCTAGAAGTATTGACAATATGGCTTCTATTGAAATGGTAGAGAAATTAAAGCTACAAAGGTTGCCTCATGCCACTCCATACAAGGTTTCTTGGTTAAACAAAGGGAAACAAGTATTAGTTAATGAACAAACTTGGGCAGAATTCCATCTAGGAGGTTATAAGGATAAGGTTTTGTGTGACATCATACCCATGGATGTTTGTCATTTTCTTCTTGGAAGGCCATGGATGTATGATAGAAATTCCAAGCATGATGGAAGAAAGAATACATATGTGATAGAGAAAAATGGGGTCTCATACACTCTAGCACCATTGAAAGATGAAGAAAAAACACCACAAGTAGAGTCCAATGTGATGTTGGTTAGAGAAAAGGAATTCATAAAGATTGTAGAAGAGGAGAAAATGGGTTTTTCCATCATAGTCAAGCCTAGGTCTGTTGGGACAACAACAAAGAAAGAAGATTTGCCTTTGGAAATTCAAAACTTGTTGAAGAGATATGATGATACAGTAGTGGATGAACTTCCAAGCACTTTTCCTCCTTTGAGGGATATTAGCCACCACATTGATTTAATACCAAGGGATATCTTACCTAATAAGGTAGGATATAAGATGACATGACAACAACATGAAGAGATTAAGAGACAAGTTCAAGAGTTGCTTGATAAGGGGCTAATCAAAGAAAGCCTTAGTCCTTGTTTGGTTCCTATTTTCCTAGCACTAAAGAAGGGAGGTGAATGGAGGATGTGAATTGATTCCAAGGCCATCAATAAGAGAAGATATAGGTTTCCCATTCCACGCATGGAAGATTTGATGGATTGTCTAGGTGGAGCATGCTAATTTTCCAAAATAGGCCTCAAGAGTGGAAATCAACAAATTATGATCGGACCAGGGGATGAATGAAAGACAACATTTAAGAAAATTTGGTCTCTCAAATGCACCCAACACTTTCATGAGGTTGATGAATGAAGTCCTCAAACCTTTCATTGGTAAGTTCATTGTGGTTTACCTTGATGACATTCTTGTTTTTAGTAAAACTAAGGAAGAGAATTTGCACCATTTGGATTTAGTTTTGAGAAGATTACATGAAGAGAAACTAATGATCAATTTGAAGAAATGTGAGTTTATGAAAAGAGAGTTGGTGTATCTTGGTTTTGTGGTTACAAATGGAACCTTGAAGATGGATCCCAACAAGGTTGAAGCTATCCTAAGTTGACCTACACCCAAATTAGTTGTTGAGGTAAGGAGTTTCCATGGTTTGGCCACTTTTTATAGGAAATTTATCAAAGGTTTTAGTCATATTTGTGGTCCAATGCTTGATACTATAAAGGGATAAAAGAGAAAGAAGTTTGTTTGGACTAGCGAAGCTGAAAAGAGTTTTCAATACTTGAAAAAAAGGGTAGTAGAGCAGCCCATATTATCTTTACCTAATTTCAATAAGGTTTTTACTATTGGATGTGATGCAAGTGGTTATGCCATAGGGGTAGTATTAAGTCAAGAGGGTAGGCCCATAGCTTTATTTAGTGAAAAAATCAATGAGGCTGAGAAGAAATACTCTTCCTATGACCTAGAAATGCATGCATTAGTTTAGTCCTTGAAAAAGTGGAGACACTACCTACTTCCAAAGGAGTTCATAGTCTTTATTGATAATCATGCTCTCCAATTTTTGAATAGTCAAGACAAACTCAGTCATAGGCATGTCAAATGGGTAGAATATTTGGAAGGTTACACCTTCACCATCAAACATAAGAAGGGGAAGTCAAACAAAGTAGTTGATGCATTGAGTAGGAGGATACTCATGGTGCAAGAAGTCCAATTGCAAAGTGTAGCTGTTGACACACTAAAAGGTATGTATGTAAATGATGTTGATTTCAAGGAGATTTATGCATCTTGCAGCCAATCTAATGGTGTTCCACATCACACAAGTTTTTATTTTCTGATTCAAGAGGGATTATTGTTAAAAGGAGCTCAAATTTGTGTGCCTAAATGATCTATGAGGAATAATTTGATAAAGGAAAAGAATGGTGGAAGCCTTGCAGGTCATTTTCGTCTTGATAAGACCTTGGAGCAACTAAGAAGGCACTATTTCTGGCTTAAAATGCAAAGTGATGTAAGAAGGTTTGTTGAGAAATGTGCTATTTGTCAAAAAGAAAAGGGAAACAGTACTAATGCAGGCTTGTATCAGCCTCTTCCCATTCCAAATAGGCCTTGGGAGTCAAGAAGCATGGAATTTGTAATGGGTTTACCCAAAACACCTAGAGGTTTTGATTCTATTTACGTTGTAGTGGAAAGGTTCTCCAAGATGGCACATTTTATCCCATGCAAGACCACTAATGATGCATCATACATTGCTGGGTTTTTCTTCAAGGAAGTGGTAAGAATTCATGGTTTACCTTTAAGCATTGTTTCAGATAGAGATAGTAAGTTTGTTGGGAATTTTTGGAGAAATTTATGGAAGAAACTTGGTACTAATCTTAGTTTCAACTCTTCCTATCACCCTCAAACTTATGGGAAGATCGAAGTGGTAAATAGGAGTCTTGGTAACCTCTTAAGATGCCTTACAAAAGAGCATTCTACTTAGTGGGATATGATCTTACCTCAAGAAAAAAATGCCTATAATGATTGAGTGAATAGGAGTGTGGGTGATGTAGATCAGGGAGAAATTTGACAAACAATCATAATTCAAACTATTTTGAACAATATTTCAATCTTCAAACCCTTAGCTTGGCGTTGTTTCACAATTTCTTCATATTCTTCTTCTAGCATATCAAACACTGAAACTTGAGCATATCTTTCAAAAGAAATTTGAAAAACACAAAAGGATTGATATTATAGATACCCTTTATGGCACTCTTTGACATATCTAATTTGTGAATACACTTGTTTCAGACCTTCACCTCCTAAAATGGACTACTATGCTAAAAAGTGACTTAATTAGCCCTATTTTTTAAAGCAAGTATGTGATGAAACTTCTTCCAACCCCCAATATCCACTCCAAAGCTCTAAATAGAACACATAAGGACTAAATAAACAACTTTTTATCAATTGGAACAACCTCAGATTCACCAAACTCCAAAATCTTTGTTTAGGCCTATTTAGGCTAGTTTCCTAGGGGGTTTATTGAATCTCTATATTCCAGGCCTCAAACTACTTCAAAAATTCCTCAAAAACATCAATTAGGGTCTTTACATGCTTCCTAGACCAATTTCCACACTCTATCAATGCTTTTCCAACAAACCCTAACCCCTAGCCATCAATTTAGGCCAAAAACCCCCATGAAATTTCAACTAGGGAAACACCAAAAAGTCATCAAAACCTACTTCTTGCTCCTGAAACCAAAATTAACATTAAGCCCTACCTAAATGTACCCATTCCACCAATTTTCAAGCATTCTACCAGTGGAATGGATCATCAATGCATTTTAAATACTCTCAAACCCTCCAAACAGGGTTTTTCAGACTATTCACAGAAAAATGCTTATTAAATGTTTCAAACCCTATGAAATCAAACCAAATAAAATCCAAAGTGAAGTTACTTCATGCCTCCACCCAGTTCAATGCATTTTAGGACATAAATGCTCAGTACGGACTAGTACACACACCTGCAGCAGCAAGTTCACACATAAATTTTTAGAGAAAACATGGAAATCTTATTGTCTAAACTTCAAAAACAACTCTCCAACCCTGCCTCAAGGTTTACAAGCATATTTAAGTGTTTATAATATCAAACCAGTGGCTACAACTTACTTTTGAATTCCCTGACTGTTCAACTCCCATTACAAGACAAAAAATGCAAAATTGCATTGCATTTTTTTACAACTTTTGCAACAACATGACAACTTTATCTAGAACCGATTCAAAATGACTCAAGAAATTAGAAGTGGTCTATTATGACCTTATTACATGACATTTAGAATCAACACACCAAAAACTTAGCCTAAAACCATATTTACATAAGTTGACATGGTGCCCCTGCACCAGTGGGTAAGAGTCCTTTTGAAGTTGTTTATGGTTTGTAGCCTAGAGGAGTCTTTGAGTTAAGGGATATAAAAGGAATGTAGAGGATGAGTGTTGAGGGTGAGAAATTTTCCATGGCTATGAAGGATATTCACCAACAGGTCAAGGATCATTTGTAAAGAAGTTTGAACAAAATACAAACAAGAAGCTGATATGAAGAGGAGAGAACTCACTTTCAAAGTTGGAGATTTAGTTCTTGCTCATCTAAGGAAGAAGAGATTTCCTAAGGGATGGTATTCCAAGCTGCAAATGAAGAAAATTGGTCCTTGTAGAGATGTTCACAAGTTTGGTCCCAATGCTTATGAGATTGAACTATCTAGTGGAATTGGAATCTCACCTATTTTTAATGTATCTGACCTATACCCTTTCAAAGGGAATGTTGTTGTAGGTAATGAAGCAGATTATCAAGTATTTGAAGATGAAGAATGGATCAAATACCTCCCTCCCAACCATCCTTTATAGTTGGAGTGCATATTGGATACAAAGGAGCTCAAGAGACAAGAAACACCACCTATTTGTAATACTTGGTCAAATGGAGGGGTCTTCCTATGGAAGATTCTACTTGGACACCTAATTCTGATATCATAAAAAATGGATATACAGTTGTAGACCTTCACTCAAGTGGGACTTGAGTTTCTTTCCTTGGGGTGTATGGTGCAGGGTCACCAAGACCTTATTTTTGCATATTTTATGTAATTTTGGTTTTAAGTCTTTTGGTGTGGTTAGGAGTTGTTTGGTTTTTCCTAGGGTCATTTATGACCATATGATATCATGTAATTTCCTTGGAGTGCTTAGTGGGTCATTGGTGGAAAGCTACAAAAAGTTGCCAAATTGCATAAAAAGATGTCATGCAACTTTTGGAAAGTGTCACACAATCAATTAACTGTTACATGCATTCAAGAAAATGGTCTCCAATGATTAGAAATAGTTGTAATGTATGAAAAAGAGGCCTCCTAGTTGAAATATTTTGTTGAACTGATTTTGCAATTTAGTGAGAAAAATAAGTTGATTTTTCTAGTTTTTTCATTGTTTCAATTTTTGTTGTTGTTTGATACGGTCTATAAAAATGACCAATTCTCCTATAACTTATTGGATCTTGTGTGCATGTGAGTCTATAAAATTTCACTTTTTGTTTCATCATTTTTCATCAGATATATCAAAAGTTAGATCAATTTTACTCTAGGTGGGTAGAAACCCTACCTAGGGTAACAGTGAGCACAAAACAAGATGTAACTCACCTCTCCACCAGTGAAAAATCACCAAAATGGGTGGAGAGGCTTTTTTCCATGTCTTCTACCACATTTCTAAGCTATAGGTTCTGGATACAAAGTTTTCATGTGTTGTAGATGGACATAAGGTTTGAAAATTACATGTTTCAAACTGTAGAGCAATGCAACAAAGGAGAATCTACATTTTGTGTTTTGATTCTTGTGTGAGGACATTGGTTGATGATGAATAATATTGTAAGAGGTTTTTATAGACCATTGATAACAAGTATATAGCTTTCTTTTGTGTTGGGTGAGTGTTTAGGTGAGTAGACAAGTTTTTGGGGCAACAATGACAAGTGATAGAAAGTAACACTTCCAAGTCCGAGTCTTAAAACTTCAAGAAGCCTATTCTTAGATTAGATTAAGCTTGAATCAATATCAATTAGTTATATATATGATATTCCTTTTTTGTGAGGTGATTGGTAGTTGCATGTTGAGCACAAGCCATAGTTGAAGGTATCAACATTGAATAATGTTACATGGAGTCAACTAAGGTATCAAAAGCCATTGAAGTTTTTTTGTCCCAACTTTTTTGTGGTTGTACCATCTTACATTAGTGTGTTTTCCTCCATTTGAATGCTCTATAAACCAAGTCATTATTGTGACAAGGTGTACTAAGATGCACCTCTTTGCTGCTACCTAGGAAGTCCTTGAAGAAATGTCTTGTTTTAGTCAAGTGTTATTGAATCTTGTCACATAGCATGGTGTCTAATATGTTCCCTCTACTTTATTTGTTGTGTTAGGTATTTTTAAAAACTAGTTGGTAGAAATATAGGTACAAGTTATGTATTTTTATTGAATAATTTATTTTGAAGTGGATCATCCTAAAAATTACATCATTGAGCATGCATGTCACATAACTTGCACAAAATAAATAAAAAATATTTTTTTTTGAATGTATATAAATTAAAACATAGAATATTCTTTTTTTTTTTCAAATTTGGATAAATGGGTCAAAATTTATAAAGAAATTTGAATACACTTGTATTGGATGAATATGAAGACATTCTTCAAAGTAAATCAAAATAAGTGCCTTATTAAAATTATTAAAAATTATATATGGCTATAAATTTGAAATGTAGCTTGTTGTTTTACTAGATTTTTTTGTAAAATTTCATTGTAAAACACATATAAATGATGAGGTTGAAGTTCAAATTTATTATTTTATATTGAAAACGTGAACTTAGATGCCACAAGGATGTCCAACCCTTAGGCTTCAAAATCCTAAACTAAATGGGAAAGATCATCAAAAAATTGAATTCAAGGAATTAAAAATGAGTATGTATTATATTTTGCAAAATCAATGAAGTGTGTTATGTTTGCATTGACTTTTGCAAAAAATCAACATGCAAACATAATGCGACCTCGTTATGTTTGTATTGATTTTGTAAAAATCAATTGAAACATAATATTTTGGTGTTATGTTTACATTAAGTTTTGCAAAATATAATGTGTATGAACTATGGTTCATCTATGTTTTACATAGTATTATAGACACCAAATTTTTTCCAACTTAATCCTATTCATTTTTCTCTTTTATCTGTACAAAATAAATTGTTGTGTCCCATTTCTAGTCAAATCTATGTCTACACACATTAGGTTTGTACTCGTGTCTTCTCAATTTTTTATGTTGTGTGTTTTCCTTTCTTGAGTATGTCTTTCCTTCCAACTCCACCCTTCCTTTCTACCTATCAAAGTTTCAAAATTCTCTATCATATCATGCTTTCTATTGGTTGCATGTCTCACCATTATATCTATTGAAATTCTCCATCCTATCATTCCCATTTTGAACCCTCAAGACCTTATCCTAATTTTGAGTCTAGTGTTTGGTTAACCCTCAATCCTTGATATTCTTTGTTATATTTATATTCCCTTCTTAACTCCCCAACACATGTGATTTTGGTCTCAGTAGTCTATTTAGACCTGTCATCAATTTCAAAATAGATTTTTTTTCTCATATTCAATGTTAAATTTTGAATTTATGAGTGTTATTTTTGGCCAACCTAAATTCTATTTGTGGAGGATATAAAAGTATTAAAATGGTTGAACACAAAACCACAATTGCAAGTTCACATGATGAAGAATAAACTGCATGTATAATGAATTTTAATTTCAATTAGGATGATATACATTTCATTACATTTGGATTTATAAAGCCTTTCATTTTCCTACCAACTAACCAATGGGATTAACTTCCCAAAAACTAATTATTTATTGTATCCACAAACAATAACTAACATTATTTATTTATTATTGAACTCTATACTATGCTAAAAATATGTAATAAATCAAAATGAACCCCCCTTTAGATAAATTCAAATAAGGGACTAAATGCTACAAGATTTTAACATAGCAACCCTTCAAGAAACTTTGATGGAACATCTCCACCAATTCTCTTTTCTCACCTATGAAACACTAGATTGATTCCATCCATGAATCTCCTGATTGTCAAATCTATAAAAAATTTATACAACATGAGAGAACATTAAATATTCTTGTCATACATGCACAATGAGAGAACATTAAATATTCTTGTCATACATGCACAACGAGAGAACAAATTTTCTCTAAAAATCCATATCTCCTCTTTGTGTGTCAAAATCCCTCCTCTAGTGTTGCATATAAGAGAAAACTATCATCCAAGAGTCCACTATTTTCTTAAAAGTGTCAATATGCCTCCTTAAATATTATGGAAACCAATCCATCCTCTATGTAAAAAAGAAACTAAACCAAAGTGAATACAATAACTACACCCACAAGTTATTTCATGAAGATTAAAGCCTCCTTGCTCCATGAAGGGGTACAAATGTGAAATGGTGCTACTTATGCAATGTATCATCTTTGAGTCTGTGATGGCACTAGGGAAAGCTATTTGGCACCTTGAACCTATGAGGAATATCGAGGTGTCCATTCTCAATTTGGTACCAACAAATTATGGGGAAAAAAATGGAGAGGGTATCACGTTGTCACTTTAAATAGAGAAAGATACTACCTTTTCCAAGCTTCAAGCAGGGAGAATTTATTTCCACATTTATTTCCTATGAGAAGAGATATTGATGCAACTTTAAAGTACTTAATCACCATTTTGGTGCATGCCAACTCGCTGCAAAAGTATAACGCAGCCACATGGTGGAAATTATAACTCACCACAAAAGTACAACATAGCCACCTAGTAAAAATTTTCTAGATTATCTTCCCTTTAGCAGAGATGCTGAAATGACTACAAAGTGCTTCAATCCCACTTTAGCACAGGCCAAGTTTCCAATAAGTACTACACTACCACTTAATCATAGATAATAAATCCCTTGATCAACTAGCAATCAACAAGGACATGAGACAAAATGTTGGAAAGTGATTGACCGTAAGGGAAGTTGACAAATAATTTATGACATTAAAATGATCAACATTATTGAATGTAGGTCCTTTCAGTCATTTTTGTGACTGTTTATGAATTGGGAAGCACCAAAACCAATACTGACACTACCACATGGCATGGTTGTGTAGTTTGAGGCAGTTCATGGTATGAAAGAGTGCTTAAGATAGCACAATGCCTCCATGTGTTTGTGGCCTAGGATAGCGAGGTCATTCACAAGGTTAGGATAAGAACCAACCTTAATAAGGATTGGAACTTGCAAGCGGTTGGGCATGGCTTTAGATGGGCCTTTCACCTACAAAAAAATCTCAAATAAACCATGCAACCATTAACTTTATTCCTTTTTTACCACATGATGGACCCACCAAAAGGCTTAGCCAATCGCATGGTAGCAAAATTTGGCAAGTTGTAGCAACTTTCTCATCCTGCACAAATGCCACACGTGGAAGGCTGTGAAGGTGAATATTTGAAGAAAGGAGACAATACTAACCCTTTTTTTTGGTGGATCATGGGGTTGCCTTGTGGAACCTAAGCACTTCCCGCTATATAGTAAGACTTCCTGGGTGGGGGCTACACAATTAACACAACCAACTAATCCTGCATCTAATCGTGTTTGTGATACTCGTTGCCCTCCCAAAGATGCACCAAAATGACGCATGGAATATATGCAGGGGGTGGGAGCATGGTGTATTCCAACAACAATCGACACTTAGGGACACCTTGTGTCCCCACGGTGCTGTACAATTTGGATTTAAGCCACTGGACTCAGCAGGAGTTGTGAAACTTAAGCCAGTGTAAATTGAACCAAGGGTTCATGGGTAAAAGCGAATGACCATCCAAGGATCCACACATATTTAGAGATAGGTAAAACAAGTGAAACTCAACAACTCACAATCAACACCTTTTAAGAATGTTGGTAAGTTTCAGGTTGATGGCAAGCTACGAAGCTTGAACAAAAAGTAGACCTCCTGCACTAACGATGCAATGGCAAGTTGTGGGGATGTGGTAATTACTAATACTTGAGAGGAAAGTGGACCTCCACAAAATATGGACCACTGGTAGAAGAAAAATCCCAACACCTCAAGAGAGGAATCAACTCCGAACGCACTAGGAGGTGGTTGTGATGATTGAGGACTACACCAGACTGTACCAATGTGGCACTTGGAAATGAAAGACATGACCAGACATATGAAGCCACCACATGACGCCTCAGTACTTACCTTTTGCAGTTAGGCCTATGGGAATGAGAAAGACTGCACAATTTTAGCCAATGATAACTTGACCAACAAGGGTGCGCGGGTAGAAAGATTCCCACTCGAGGAGCCATATAGCTTGGAGGTTTTATGTTCAACGGGATTCAACAACATGCGACCAACACATAATATTTTGGGAACTCAATTCCCTTATATTGTGTGTGATTCATTTTTGGCTATGCGTGCTACGGCAGGATAGTTAGCAAGATCTATTTTGTTGATTTATAATAGCCCATCAGTTACTAGTTCACACGCCATATTTGTAAGCATGTCCACTACTTTATCACCCTCTCTAAAGCAATGTGAGAGTTGAAAGGAATCAAAATATTGCAACATTTTGAAACTTTGGGTTAGGATGGCTTTTAACATCCAATTGATTGAGTTTTTCTGCTTACATGTGTTGATTATGATCATGAAATCCTCTTCAATCCATATACGTTTAATACCTATTGATTTAGCCAGTTTGAGCCCTGTGAGCGATGCCTAAGCCTTTGCCTTATTATTTGTACCATCTAGTAATCTTAGATAAAGGTATTCAATAATCATACTTGCCTAATTCCTCAGTACACAACCAGCCCCCGAAGAACTTGGGTTCCCTCGAGAGGTCCCATCAAAGTTAAGTTTTACCACATCCATTGGTGGTGCAGTCCATACTAAATTTTTGCAGTTGGGTTTGGTTTTTGGAAACCATGTTCAGGTGGATTTGGAGAATGGATCAACTCCCACTGGGAAGATATTTGTGCATCCCAATTTGAGTAGATTTTTCTTGAGGTGTTTTATTTATACACACTAGACATTACTAACTCAGAGATTAAACTTTCTATTTTGCATATTACTTCTTTAGTTGAGTGGCGCTCCTTTCAAAATATTTTTTCTAATTCTTTCCCACCATAAACACAATATTAGTGTTGAAGGGATTATTGACCAAATAGAGGAGAATATGGAATATTTATTCATTGTTGGCCACAAAGAGAAAACTGCTAATAGAGATTCTTTGAGGGGTACAAACCAATTAAGTGTTTTTTTGATGCCATGTCCAATGTCATTGTGAGAATTTGCAAGAGGAGAAGATGAACTACATCCTATTCTTTTTTGCCACACAATACGAAATTGAAGAAGGCGGATATTTCCAGATTGACTAGTCTCTCATAAGTAAGGATTCACTTATTCAATGCTAACCAAGCAAATGACTCTTCTTTTAGAAGAATTGCAGATTCCCAGTATAATTTGTGGAGATAGTTTTTTGAGTCTGTATTGCCTTGTTGGATAATTGACAAGTAGCCAAGGCTAACTTTATAGTTTCCTAACTTGGAAGGGGCCCAAATGAGCTTGTCAGGGTCCTTAGAAAGAAAAATTTCTCTGCTTGAGGATTTTTGATAGCTGATCCTTTTGGTTTGTTGGAAAATTGCAGCTAGTAAGGTTTTTCCATTTTGAGTTTGAAAGGAGGTTCTCTTATGTATTAAGGTAGTCTTTTACTTTTACATACTAGTGGTGTTTCAAGTATGTTCTCGCTTCTTCTAAACCTTCAATTTTTTCCAATAGTGGGAATCCATTCCAAGAGTCTTCCCATAATAGGGATTTTTCTCTATTATATATAGACTGGGTTAAATATGGCATGATAAATTCTTTGTAGGTTATGATAAAATTCCACATTTTAGAGCCTTCTGGTGGATTTTCCATTGTGAAGATATGTTCAAGTGTTGTAGATTCCATGCATTTACTTTGCATGATTTTGGCCCATTTGGAAGAATATTTTGTAAACATATTCCACACTAGTTTGGCCCCCAAGGCCAGATTCCTTCAAGATTATGTAAACCAACACCTCCATGTTTTTTTTCTTCACAAAGTTTACTCCATGATACTAATGGTATCTTACTCTTTTTCTTGTTGTCAAGATTCCCATGCTAGAGAAACTTTTTGATGCATTGCTCTATATACAATTGCACTACTTTTGGAAGCTTGAGAACTGACATAACATAATTAGGAATAGCTAAATGGATTGCTCTAGTTAGTGTGAGTTTTCTAGCCATTGTTATAAGTCATCTACCTAAATTCATGATGCTATTCTATTTTGAATTTGAGTCACAATTTTATTCTAGAACTAGGCTTGTTCGGCCTTGAAATAATGGGATACCCAAGTTTTGGCTTGGTAGTTCATCATATTTGAAGTCAAGAATAGATAAAATTCATGTTGAAACTATTGGGGAGGTGTTTAGAAAGAAAATGTTTGATTTTTTCAATAATTTTTTTACCTGAAGCCTTGCAATAATTCTCTAAAACCTTTATGATGTCTTGCTTCTTGAACAGCAGATTTGGAAAGCAAAATAGTATCATCTGTGAATAATGAGTGCCAGGTCATATTGATGTCTGAGTTTGGGAAGTCTATAACTTTCCATGCACCTTGGGCTCTTGCTCCTGCTATTGCCCAACTCAGTGATTCTGTCATTATAATGAAAAGAAAGGGAAATAAAGGATCACCTTGTTTGATCCCTTGTGAGGAATTGAAGAAGCCAATTGGAGAATTATTTACCAAGACTAAAACTTCAATTTGTGATTATATGAAAGAAGCCATTGACACCATTTGTGAAAAAGATGAGTTTTCTTAGTACTTTTAATAGGAAACCCCAATTTAATCTGCCATAGGCCTTCAACATGTCAAGGTTGATAATCATTGTTGGAATTTTACCTTCCTTGATCTAGAATGCAATGTTTCATGGGCTATTAAGGTCCCTTCCATTATATCCTTACTTGAGAAAAATGCACCTTGTTCAAGATTCAATGTGTAAGTGTTTCAAATTTTTAGTCCAACTGTGACAAATTATGAAAATCAGGGAAAACACTTCCACTTTTTGAATATTTTTTGGACCTAACTTCTTGCACTTACCCAGACCAAGCCTATCCAAAATTCTAGTAGACAATCTCAATATTTTCATTTAAAATAACCCTTCAATTTTAAAAGATATCATTAAAGGCATGGTGTGATATATAAATATCTTACATGTTAACAAATCCACCAAGGTTCAAACCCTTACTAGATTGTTGAGATCGTAGACCTTATGTCTTTGTTGGGCCACTAAGCTTATAGGCTTTAATCGCATGTGTTAATACAAATAAATTGGTTGCTTTCTTGGATGTTCTTCATCTTTTGAGAAGATTGGCAATATCAAGGGATTGAAATAATCCCTTGGAAATTTTATCCAATGAATGTAAGCCTTCAACTAGATAGCCCAAGTTGTATGTATATAAAAAATTTACTTGTACCAATGAAGTTGAGCAACATACAACTACAAGGAGAGAAAGGCAATGCTTCTAGCTTGGTGGAGGTGCAACATGGCCTCATATAATAAACCATAAAAAAGGGATAGTTGGTTCCCATAGATCTAATGAAAACAAGTCATTTATTGCATTTAATCATTCCACCATTGAATCCAACCAATCCTAGGAGTTATGCATGGCTTGGGGCTCTACATATATAACATATGTGCCACTATGGGTTGGTGATTCAATAATTACATTTTTAAGAAGAATTACATTTTAGGTGCTTTGGACCCCACCATTTTCCATTCAATAGAGAACCAAATTGGAAAGTGATCAAAAAGATAATTTGTAATAAAGGCTCAACTAAAATTTTGTAACAATTAGAAAAGGAAAATACATATCCAAAAATTATGGTTTTTTCAAGGTATTTGATAATTTTTCCATAGTAGCCCACAAATATTCCACATAAACCATGGAAAATCAAGTTGATAAAAAAATAATTTATTAAACATGTAATACCAAGCCTCCTTTTCACTAGTTTTTTAGTGCATAGGAAAATGGTCACATTAATCAAATGCCAACTCAACCATATTGAAATTTCCACTCATCCCCAAAGAAGAGATCTTTCAACAACATCACTTGAAGCATAATTATTAGCAACCCCAATAGATTGGTTGTTAATATTAAATAAAACCTACAAAGCATGGTTGGTGGGGTCACATGCATGGGCTAACATATCTAGTTACTACATAGGTGAAGTGAAAGTGGCAAGGCCTCTTCATCCCACTTCCTAGTCACTATGTAGAAAGTGAATTTTTGGAAAGTTACACGACAAATAATAGAAAGCATTAACCCAACAATTTTCAAATACCATGTACACAAAATATTGAGGTCGAGAAATCATTGATGAACATTTGCACAATATATTTTCTTCTAGGATTTGTGAGACCCCTAACATTCCATGAAATTAAATTCATGGAGAATGGGGATCAAGGGCCATGTCATTGTTAGGAGCTCTATAGCCCATCTATAGAAGCTCCTCTTTAGTGTGTGTCCAAAAAATTGGAGACCAAATTTGAATTGGAAATATCAAAGAATTCATCTTCTTCTATGGCTTAAATTTTCCTTCCTTGAGCCAAAAATTGGGTTGCAAGAATGGGGAAGGATGAAGAAGATGAATGTCTCTTTTCAAATCAAGAAGAGATAATATTAGCCACCATGTGGGTTCTATTGAATCATGGTCTGGTAACTGCCTAGGATGATTCCCCTAAGGGATGAGAATCTCCTACCTCAGTCACCCTAGAATAATTTGAAATATATGGACCAATAACCAAAGACTAGGAGCAAGCATTTTTCAAACCAATATCATGCTAAAAATTTACTAAAGGTGGTCCAACCATCCCCATGTTTTTGGGTGGGGAGGCACTAATTTATACTTAGAAGGAGGATTTGGCATGCTAAATGATTAGAGAAAAATCACATATTTTGTGGTCTGAAGACTAGAATCTATAATAAGTTTTTGGAAAGTTGAGATAGTTGACTTTGTAGGTGAAGCTTAAGGTACCCACTTGCACAAGTTCTATGGAATCTAAGAGATATTTGGAAATATCAATATAACCACAAACCCTCTTCTAGAGATGGGGAGAGAAAAGAACTCTTGATCAATATGAAAAACCTACCCTAAAGATACAACAAAGTAGTCTAGGAAATTCCATAAAGATCCAATGAAAACCCAAGGAATTCAACCCAAACAAGAACATAAAAAGATTGTTCCTCAAAGACAACAAAATCTTGAATCCTAGGGGAGAATATGAGCAAGGAATACCAAATGTACCATGGGCCATGCTTGAAAATGGCCTTAAAAAATACAACTTGAATAAAATGAAAAAGGAAAAATCTTAGTGAGATTCTAGGGATGACCTCTATATAGACCTCATGTAGAACCCAAGTAGATTTTACTCAACTACATAACATGATTTCTAAGGGGATATAAACCAATATATATCTAACAAGGGTATAATTTTCAAGCCACTTACAAGAATTTTCAAAATCATGAGTGATAAGACAACATCAAGAATAGTGACATTATCTCATGTACTACCTTCAAAATGAACTTTCATGACTATTTTAGGAGCTAGTTTATTGTGCATCTAATCTTGAAGCAGCCCTAGCATCAAATGTGGTTCCATTTGGGTTGGTTTCCATATCAAAATGAAAAAAATCACCCAAAGGAAAACAAAATAGAAAAGGTCACAATAATTCCTACTTCAAAAATTTGTATGACATAATGATGACAAGCATAATGAAGACATGGAGACCAAGCCTATCCAAAATTCTAGTAGACAATCTCAATATTTTTATTTAAAATAACCCTTCAATTTTGAAAGATATCATTAAGGGCATGGTGTGATATATAAATATGTTACATGTTGACAAATCCACCAAGGTAGTTGAGCAGTCTTTGTTGGGCCGCTAAGCTTACATGTTTTAATCACATTTTTAATACAAAAGGATGATAATTTCCAAGATGAGAAAAGGTCCTCCAAAAATAACCTCTCTAATTCATACTAAACTAAAAAAATTCAAATTGACCAAAAAAATATTTAATATTAAAATTATATCAAAATATTTTTATGAAAGAATATTTATTCACCCGAGCCCTAAATTTCATTACAAATATACTCCTCATATACTTCCACCTCCTACAAACCAAAAATAAGAGTTTTAAGTATGAAAGAAATTTTATTACGTTATCATTTGATTATAAATTTTAGATATAGTTTTAAGGTATAATATATAAATGTGTATTATTACACAAACTTAGGACTTTCATTCCATAATATGTATTGTTAATTTATTTATAAATTATAATGATGTATTGAAGGGGTATGATCAATTAGATATAATGCAAAAAAATGTTCAGGGGTTGTTGTTTTTTATTATTTTTTATTTTAAAGTAAATTTAGGTTTATAATTATGATGAAATATTATATAATTTTAATTTCAATTAAAGTTATAGAATAAAATATATATTTTAGAAATATAATATAAAAAATATAAATTATTTTTTTATTCTTTTACGGATAAATGATAATTATGTGGACCACATTTTCAATATTGTAATATTATTAAAATTGTACTTCTTTACATTAGTCAGGGACAATTTCAAAAGGTTAATATATCTATATACTATTCAAGTGAAACAAATAAAAAACTCTTTTTTTGAACTATATTTTTCTATCAACCTCGATGCCATTTACAATAAAAATAATAAAAAAACCCTTGTTAAATAAACTATGACATGGAGAAGACAATAGTAGAGTATTGCATTCCTACCTCACCATCTGAGCTATTAGAAATAAGGATGCTAATCCATAAAATACCTTCTATGATGACCAACCTCATTACCTATTTAAGAGAGTTCAAGCTCCCTAAGATTCCTTTCACCATCTATGAGCCTCATTATGTGGAAATCTAGTGATATTGAACAACCTCCATTGTCCACTCACCACACCATTGATTACTAGTAAATTCCCATTCAATGGTGGCATTCCAGAACCATAAACTATGACTAAAAGTAATCCAATCCTCCTAGAAACTAACTCTTTATCAAAGAGCCTGCCATCTCTTGATCATCTCTATTGCCTCTCTAAAATCCAATAAAATAGAAAATAAAAATTGAGAAGATCCTAGTACTAACCTAGTAGTGATGATCAAAGACCATGAATTCTTCACCTAAAACCCATTGAACCATGCATAAAAGAATCCCAAACCCTTATCAACCTATTCTCAATTATTCTACCAAAGAAGACCATCTGTGGTTGGTTACAAAATAATCTTATAAGTGTGTCCATGGTGTTGCTTGAGATAACTAAGGGTTTGCATGCTTCAACAAAGGAGCCTATTAATTCTAATAAAAAATCATCACTTTGTAATAAATTATTTCATCCTATAAATTGAATCGTAATCCAGACCCATAGATTTTCCATGACTTGGGGCAGGGCTCAATCTCTTCATTTTATGGAATGTTTAATGCCACCTTCAAAATATACATGGAACTACCAATAATTATTATCTTTCATGTATGATCTTGATTGGCAATATTTTTCCTAAAATGTTAGCTTTTGAATGTCTAAATGATCTTTCATCTTACGCTTAATATTTTTTCATGGATATAGTCATGGTATTAACAAGACGATCTTCATTCATTTCTATTGTAGAGTTTTCTAGGATATCGGTCTCTTTGTTCAAATCCCGATATATGCATTTGATGGTGTAATTCTCCAATGCTTTCGAGAGGAGCCAAACATTTGAATAATGTTGTTGATTTTTCAATTTTCTAATTTACTCTTTTTATTGCATTACCTATCACCATGGCCCTCAATTTTAACTTTGGTGCTACCATATAGCATGCATAATTGTAGGCTTATGATGAAGGTTTGAGTTGAAAAACCTCATTATTTCTCCCTTAGTTGATTTTATTTCAATAATATATCTTCTCTCACTTCTTATTATGCATCATACTTCTGACATTCTAGAATTTTGTTTTTAGGCTCTACTTGTATGACCTAGAAAATGATTATGAATTTGAAGGATAAGCAACAAATAATTGAAATCCCCAATCAAATTCAACAAAATATCATATCAATGAAGCATAAAAGAATCACATAAAACTAATACCATAAACCTATAGTAATGGAAAAATTATTCTTTTTACTTACTTAATTTGGAATAATTAACAATAAATGATCCTAATGTTGCCTTGATTTAGTGTTGTAATGAGTTTTACACATTCACATTAAGTCTAGGAACCTTTTTAATAAGATGGAATTAATAATGCCTTATTTAGGGTGTTGTAAAGTGTATCTTTACACTTTCACATAAAGCTAGGGCTTTACTTAATTAATTGTGGTTAATTGAGCATAATTGGCCCCTTAAATGAAATCTAAGCCTTATTAATTGCATTTTTTTAGGGATAAATCTCAACACTCATTAATAATATTTCACAATACTTAATTTGGTAAGGTTTGTGTCCTAGGATAGTGACCTAGGACCCATTCGCCACTTGGAAAATAGGTCCTCACTAGGTCCTAGGAACCCCTTTTGGCATGTTCTTTCACAATCCCCGAAATAGGTCCTAGTTAAGTATGCTAGGACCCATTCGCCCTATGGAGAATGGGTCCTCCTAAACCTAGGACACCCATTTTTGAACATATTCTTGGTGGGATTTTAGTGATTTCAAATCCTAGATCTGATGTCAGCTTGTGTTATTTGAATTTCGGGATTAAATCTTAAGATAAGTATAAATATAAGGTTATTTTACATAGTTTCACCTAGAATTTTTATATGAATTCATGAGATCAAAATAAAGAGCATTATAGATAATTCAAGAGCTTTTCAAGACATTAAAGGGAAAATTATCAAGGTTTTACCCCAACAATCAAAGGTCATATCATCATGTCAAAGGCATAGTGCACCATGCATGTTGTTGAGCTAATATGTTGATGTAGCATTGAAGATCCAATTTAAGCATTGTTTCACATCAAAATTCAAGATCAAGATCTACATACATTGAAGCTACTTCATGCTATTTTGTTGATTCGTACTCCAAGGTTCAATAGAGGATTGGTGGGTTTTTACACATTGTTGATCATTCATCTTTCCTTTATGCATTATTTCATTACAAGGTTTAATTACCAAAATAGGGTTTGACCAAGGAAAACCCCTATTCCCTAACAATCAACAATTTTCCCCCTCTTTGATGTGTGATTGCAAGTTTTATATTGAAGATCAATTGGGGAGAAAAATTGTCAAAGTTGCAAAGTTGGAAAAGTTGTCATCTTTCTTGCAAGATCACAGAAACTAAGCTACATAATCTATTTCCAACTTTCAGGAGTTGAACACCTAGGATCTAGGAGTGCAGACATTGAATCTTGAAGAGGATCCTTAAATTGATTTTCTAGAACCCTAACAAGGACCCATTTTCCACTGGGCGAATGAGTCCTCACTGGGCCTGAAACAACACTTTTTCAACAAGGTACACATCATTTGAGTATCTGAAAACCTTCCTTTTTGTTGTTATAATAGGTAGGTTTTTTTCTTCTGATTGTTATTTATGCATTTTACCTTTCATAATTGAGTGAAAAAACTAGTCAACAATTGGGTGCACCCATTTGTTAATCTCATTTGGTGATTGCACCCTCTTTTTCTTTATTTCAATTTGGTGAACTCGTCTTGTTGAAAATTGTAGTTTATTTTTATTTTTGGAGTCTCTTTTCATCTTAGATTAGATCTTGAATTCATTTGCATTGAATTGATCTCATTTAAGTTATCTTAGTTTGCATTCAAATTTACATTTTATCTAGAGTTTTAGAATCGCATTGTTTGCATTCTTTAAGTCTGAAAAATAAAAAATAAAAAATTAGCCATTTTGCATATAATTTAGATCATATAAACTTGCATTTGAAAATAAAAACAAAATTTCATATCAAACTAGGTCTTGTAATTCATCATGTTGTCACATTTTCATTTTGCATTTCATATTGCATTTACAAAATCTGAACCTAAAACTTACTGTAACATACTTGAATTTGAAAATCATTAGAAAAGGCTTAAAAAATCTATAAAAATTAGTTTCAAAACCCTAATCTAGGATCCATTTTCCCTAGGGTGAATGAGTCCCTAATCAGACCTAAAATTGAATTTTTGGAATTTAAAAACTTATATTCTATGCTTCTGTTAGATCTCTGTTACAGTTTGTTGAATTTCTGTTTCATTCATTTCATTAAATATAGCTCAATTTTCTTCATCTAGTGCATTGTCTAAATTCAAAAATGCATTTACAACATTTCATTTTTAGATTGTTGCATAGTGTAGTCAACAAATTGCCTTGGTTAGAATTTGAAAGTTGCATTTCATTCTAGGTCATTGCATTGCCTCTTTCCATTTTGGGTTTGTACATTAAGTTTGTAAAATCTTCCATGAGCTTTAAAAATTTGTGTCCTTTTAGCAATACTATTGTAAGACGTAGTTCAAGATTCATGTCATCCTGTGATATCCCATTCATTGTGGATCTTGGGTTTTCTAACTCTCTTCCTAATAGTGTTGATAATCAACCCCCTATGGATCATAGTATACATACCTCATTTCCCATGACTTTCATGCCTACAACCAATGTGCTTAATGTTAACAATACCATCCCTACCATTACTAGTTGTACTCGAGCTTTGGGGTGTACCCAAATCCAAGGTGCAACTTCAATTCCTCCTTCTACTATACCCATTTCCATTCCTACATACACTAGTACTCAAGTTACCACAACCATCCAACCTACTAGCAATGTGAAAACTTCCTTAGTTATTTCCATGGGGAATCCTTCTAGATTTGTGCATTCACATACCATATCTCCTCAACCATCCTCCCTCAAAAATTTACAATTCACTTTCCCTTCATATACATACACCACTCCACCTTATTCCCCTCCACCTTACAATATCAATGATGTTATCCTTAACACACTTTTCAAACCATGTAATCCTTTCAACAACAAGTGGAAACCATCAATCAAAACAACAATGATAAACCTTTGTAATACATCAAAACCAATCAGTTATCCCAGGAGATACTGAGAGAAGAAATGCCACAAGGTATAGAAGTTCCCTGATTTGAGAAATATGGTGGGAAAGGAGATCCTATTAGCCATGTTTGTACTTTTACAACCCTATGTAGTGATTTCATCTTCAAAGATAAGCTCCTGACTAAAATATTCCCTATATCTTTGAAGGATACTGCTTTAGAGTGGTTCTCTTCTTTATTGAATAATTCAATTGGTTCATTCAATGAACTTGTTGATGCCTTTTACAACCACTTCCACATTCACATGGGTCCCAAGATGAACCTAGCTAACTTAATGACATGTAAACAAAAGGATGATGAGAAACTGACCGATTTCATAGCAAGATACCAAACACTTTATTCACAAGTAAACATTAAGATTCCCGATGTCAACCTTCAATTAATGTTTATTGCCAACTTACAAAACAAACTCCAAAAAAAAATTGAGATGTTGAGATCCCCATCCTTTACACAATTATGTACAACCCTTCATGATTATCATAATACAACTTATGGTTGTGATGTGAAAAATCCCCCTAGCCGTTCTAAAAATTCTGAATCTGCAACTCAAAATAATTACCAACCTTTCAAGAAGCAAATTAGAGGATTTTTAAACTAAAATCCCCTCAACCAAGTCAACAAGCTAATAACCAAGTGGCTGTTATAAAGACAAAAAATCATTTTTCCTTTGGGGATAGGAATATAAATTTTACTCCTCTACCTGATACCCTTCATAATATCATGTTGCAACTTGTTGAAAAGATTATACTTTCCTTACCTCTTGTTAAAGAGTGTGATCCTAATCTACCATTTCCCGTAGGATTTCGATGAAACTCTTATTGCCATTATCACTGAAAAAATGGACATGATCAATATGGAATATTGTAAGCGTCTTAAACATCTTGTGCAAGACCCTATTGATTTTAATCATCTACAAATTGGAGGTGTGAATGATCAAGGTAATAAGTTTGTAGCTCCTCCTAACCAAAATATATAAATCTTTACAAATCCCATGCTAAAACATACTATTTCATTTGTCAAAGCTAGTGAAACAAAGAATGATGTGATGAATGTTGACACAGATGATGAAAACATAAAAGATGACAATGAAGAAAAACCAATTAAAACAGTAGCCTTTATCAATGCTAAACCTCATAAGGGCTCAACCAAAATTCCTCTTGATATTTCTTTCACAAAAATACATACTTAAACATGCACATGATGGTCCTCTTTACATAGTTGGAAGAATCAATGGAAAGCCCACTAATGGGATATTAATTGATCCCATCTATGGAGAGAATGTGATCGCCAAAGAATTCCTATTTGTGCATGAATTCTATCAAAATACATATGATAAACTGAAAGCATGGATCAAGATGGATAATGGTTTTTCTTGTCCTACGATAGGCTCGATAGATCTCCCTTTAAAATTTGAACTGAAAACATTAATTGTCTCATTCACCATCATCCCACAATTGGACCAATTTCGTGTGAAGTTAGGTTACTTATGGCTTTGTTCCATGAATGCTATCCCGTTGGTAGTGAATAAATGTTTAAATTTTCCCTTTGGAAATGATATCTTTAGTGTGCATCATAGTAGGTTTAATCATGTGTCTTCTCGAGGGAAATTTTCATTGGACTTCTTTTGGTCTGATCCTATTGAACCTATTATACCTCAAGAGGACTTCCTTTTCAAATTTTATCAAAAGTTCAAGGAAAAGCGTATATCAAAATTATCTCTTAGAAACATGCCTCAACACGTAATTGAGTGGCTTATCCTTGACGAAACAATGATTGAACCGAAAGTATTTCCAACCATCCAATCTGAGTAACCTATGACAAAACCTCCTACAATTTCCTATAAGAGACCACGAGACAACCAAAATAATCCCATTGTGCCTCCCAAAGTTAAAAAAGTTTACAAAGCTAAAGAGAATTTGGTTCAACAAACTCCTATGGTTCCTCCCATTCCTCCTCTAAAGGAAGAAAAAAAACCTATGGCTGACAAACCTACTCCTACACAAACACAAATTGAAAAGAAACCGAAATTCTAGAGAACGTAGGCGTAGACGTCATGATATTTCCCATATGTTACAAAATCAAGAAGAAAAAGAGCAACATATAAAATAAAAATTCAAACTTACCTGAAGCAATGCATGATGCCCTCTATACCTTCACTGCACCATAAATAAGAACCTTCAAGAGACATTGTCATTCAACCTCCTTTTGTGATTAATCTAGATGATGACATTGGAATTGCAAAGATTGATGAACAAGTGCATAATGAATTGAATACATTTCTTTCCTCTTCTATGGGATTAAATGAAAAATATCCTAATAAGAGTGTTGAACTTGGTGCTTCCCCTAGTTCAACACTTGTCTTTGTCCCTTTGGCTAGTTGTTCACCTTCCATTTATACCAATCGAGATTGGGATGCAGACAACTTGCTATAGGTTGACTCACATGTTCCTTACTAGTTCTTTGTCATTATTTTATTTTTCATGTTTCTTTATGTGATTTCATGTGCATAATGTGATCCCTTGTAATGTTTCATTTGATGTATCTCTCTTTCCCTCTTTGTTCATTATCTATATGTATCTGCATTCTTCTCTATGTCGTAAACACTTATCTTTTTATTTGACTTGTGTTTTTTGTTTGTGGATGACGCAAGGAGTCAAGGAATTTAGGTCTCTTCTATCTTGACCCAAAAGGATTTTTCTTTGTTTTCACTCTCTTATGTCATTATTCCAGTTCTTTGAGTATTTGGGGAATGATGACAGTTCTGAGCTCTATGACAATATTATAGCAAAGACATATTGACCTCAAATCCATAGATCCCTTATGTATTCTTGGGGGAAACCCCTCCCTCCTTGTTCATGGCATAGCTTTATTTCAAAAATAGATGACTTGGCATAGGTTTTTCTGAGGAAAGATCTCATATCTTAGGAGTAAACATTGACTACTTAAAAGCAATTGCTCACAACAATGGTGTTAGCAACCACTTTAAATTGGGGGCTTACATTGATGAAATCTTTCAACATTTTTCATATTTCATGGTGTGATTTTATTTTTCTTGTGATGCGTCATTCTCTTGGTGGTGTCATTGGGTTTGATCTCCTCCAATAGTATGTCTAAGCGTACGAATTTCCCTTAGTGGCATGATGCAAAGCGGTGCATCCTATAAGTGGCAATATGATATTCTTGACATGTCCTCTCTTGGAGACATTAGGCGCAATGTTCCCTAAGAAGAATACCTTACACGAAACAAGATCCCACTGAACAAAAAACTATAGAAATAATATTCATAAGCATTTAGCATCGTGGTGTCTTATCGAAGTTGTCAGGAGGATAACTTCGGTATGGTATGGGAGGCTAATATGACTCTTTCATTTGCCACCTTTTCAGGATACTCATCTAGTGGACAGTCTGAGGTTCCACTACCCCAAAGTGAGCGTGCATGTGTGTCATTTGCATAGTCGACATCATGTTCTGCTTGTGAACATTTTTGGACAAACATCCTAGACCTGGTCCACATCATGTTGGATAGACTGTCGAAGCTTGATCCTTTTCTTGAACAAACAGTTGTGTTCCACATTGTTCTGGAATGGTTGAAGCTTGATCCTTTATTTTCCTTTGTCTTTCTTGGTCTTTGATAGGGTATGATTGTGTTGTTAGAGTAAAGTAATTAATTAACTTTACTCTCCTCTTAAGAATTCACTTTATGCACATATATTAGTCATTTAATAATTAATATTAATTATTAAATGCACTCACCTTTAGGGTTAGGGTTTCCTTTAGGTTTAGATCTCCTTTTATAAGGATTGATCTCTTGTATTCACCTCTTGATTTCATTCATTTTTCTGATAATACATTTTGCACATTGTTAGAGCCAAACCCTTGTTTTGTTCTCTCTCTTTCTCTGTGACAAGTTTCTTGCATGCAGGTGTTCATTGGGTTCTGTGGATTTGTATTTCTCAAATCCTACATGGTATCAGAGCTAGATTTGCTCCAGCTTGTTCAGTTTTTGAAAGAATTAGAGATCTAGGTTTTGGTTACATCAGATCTGTGTTTGTTTTCTAGTTTTTATTTGGAATAGGGGGTTTCTTTTTTTGGTGCACTTTGAGCTCAAACGAATCTCACTATTGAGCTCGCAGCGTCCAAAAACCCCTATTTGGATATAAAATATGTCTGGTTTGGACAAAACTGCTAGGTGAAGCAAATTTTTTTTGCCCCAGAGCCGTACGGCCCCAGGGCACGCCGTTCGAGATCTAAAATTTCAAAAAAAAAACAAAAAAAAGTTTTTTTTGAAATTTTTAAATGCTGCCAGTTCAAAAGGTGAGTGCCGCTGGCCTGCAGCCAAGTGGCCACCAGTAGAGGTGGTGGCCACCGAGCTTAGCCACTGGGTCGCCACCTTAGCCAGCGGGCCACCCAGTCGCCGCTGGCTCTTCGCCCGCCGACCGCCCGCCGACTGCCTGTCGAGCTCCGCCGACGGGACGCCACCGCGCAGCCAGAGCGCCACCCACGTGCCACCCGTGAGCCGCCCTCCACCAGCGCGCCACCCAGCGCCCAGCCCCTGGTCGCCCAACGGACCAGGGGTCTATTTTTTTAGCCCCTGAGGGCTCTGGAGGTCCTTGTTGTGTTTTTCGGAGCTATTTCACTTAATCGGGCATAAAATGGTCATTTTTTCTCCATTTTTCGAACGAAAATAGGTGTTGGAAAGCTAGTTCCAAGCTCGTCCTAATGGTGCAAATTTTTTTTCAAAATTTTCTAGTTTGGTTTCATTTTTTTGCAGTCAAAATCAGATAATATTTTTGCACTCCGAGGGGCATAACTTGCTCAATTTTGCTTCGCTTTTCGAAAGTGAATAGGCATCGGAAAGGTGGTTTTGTGCTCTTTCCAGATCTGTAGTTTATTTCAGATGTCACAAAATTCTTCAGGTACACAGAGATTTGTCTCAAACATATACTGCTTTCTATTGTTTTCTGGCTTTCAGTTTGTACTGGGGATTGGATTTTTGCATTGTGGGGGGGTGTTTTTCCTTGCTTTCTGTCATTTACATCAGAAAACCAGAATCTATAAACAACAAAAACAAAAAAAATAACCCCTTCTGCATCTTTTGTGTAGTTCTGAAAGACCACTAAATAATAATAATAAAATTCAAAGCAGTTGAGGCACAGTTCACAGGATGGACGCTAGATCTATTGAACCTCTCACACCGCATAATTGTCACACTTGGAAGGGCCGCATGATGACACTTCTCCAGTCTTGAGGGTTATGGTCCTATTTGGATGAGGTTCAACCTCAGTTGACTCGCCCCTTTGAGGTTATGTAGCACAGGAACAATATGGATTAGGCTATGGGATTGATGGCTTTGCACATTTCAGACAGTCTCCTGTTTCATCTTGATGGGTGTCTCACACCTAGAGCCATTTGGACCAAGTTTGATGGACTTTTTGGCATTGTCAACAAGTTCAGAGCATTGCAGCTTGAGGTCGAGTTGACTTCCTTGGTACCTGATTCATTTCCTTTCATTGGGGACTTTCTGATGAAGTTCAAACAACATAGATCTATCTTGTAGGGTTGTGGCAAGATTAAGACTGATATAGAGTGCATCTTCCTGATCCTCTCCAAGCTTCGGGGTCCATTTCAGATCTTCTCTTCGACATTCTATTCCACCATGGATGCATTGGGAAACCGCTTTACCATGCCTACATTTGAGGTGTTTTGTGACCGGTTGACACGAGAGCAAGCCAAGATATCACAGTTGGATGCTCTCACAGGATCACAACACCAAGCATTGGTAGCACAGTCATCTCAGGGGAAGCAGAAGCAGAAGCAAAACCAAAGACCATAGAGCATTAGAAGGATTCCAGTTCACAACACTCCTCTGATTCACCTTCTCCTAAGGGGGAATCATCGAAGAAAGACAAACCTAAGTGTGCTTATTGTACTAAGCCAGGACATGACGAGTCCAAGTGTTATGAGAATAAGATAGATGCATATGCAAAACAGGTTTCAGATTTGACAGCTCTTCTTGAGAGGAACAATATTCATCACTCTTCTTCATCTACATCAGGCAGGTCTTCTTCTTCATCATCTTCATTCCAGACAGATGAACAGGCCCCACATAAGGGTCATGCATTATGTGCAACCACCAGTTCACATTCATCCAAATGGCTATTGGATTCAGGTGCTTCACACCATATGGCATCTTCTCAGGATATGTTCTCATCTTTTGAGGCTACATCCTCACCACACATATTGATGGGTAATAACACTTATATGAGTGTATGTGGGAAAGGTTCTATCAACATTGATGATGGTATATTCAATGATGTACTATGTGTTCCATCTTTGTCCACTAACCTTCTCTCCATCTATCAGATTGCTCACAGTGGGACAGGGAAGACAGTTGAGTTCACACTTGATTCCATACACATCAGAGACATTCAAACTGGCAACATTGTTGCAATAGGGACAGTTGATCATTCTTCCCGTTTGTATGCATTCACACACTTTGGTCCACCATCTCCACTGTCTGAGTTTTCCTCTCTTTCTACAAGAGAGCATGCAGTATCTGAGGTGAAGTTTGGTCACCTGAACTTATGTGTTCTTCCATCTGTTCATGAGACTAGTGTTGAGACTTCCACACCTCTACCTCCTATTGAGATCACATCTGTTCAGCAGGATTCCTCTTCAGCTATGACTGACATTGTTGCTCCACTCATCGAGCCATCAAGTGTAGTTGTTGAGGCCATATCAGAGGATATTCCTTTCCTCACAGATGACAGTTTCAACACACCTGTTATCCCATCTTCATTGGAGATTCCATTTCAGAATCATCTTGATTTGTTTGATTCACTATCTTGTTATTCAGACACTCCTACTGTAATTCCGTTCTTTAGTGAGCATCATCTAGGACTTCCTTTTTCACCTCACATCCAGGGATTTCCTCTTCCTCGACCGTTGGATCTGTTTCATCCTCCGAGGAGACACATTGTTTTGATCATTGGCACAGGGGTTCTCTCATTCTAGGCGGGCTTTGGAGTCTCTTCTCTCTCCTATGGGGGACCATATTTTGTACTTGTGTGATAGAAGTAGTTCTTGGGGGGTCATGTTGAGTCCTCCTTCTATCTCTCTTCTTCTTTCACTCTTGTTCATCTCTTTTTGGAGAGGAGTTTTTTCCCACTGGGTTTTCTCGTTTTCTCCGCTTTACAGAGATTTGGTTGTATTTGGGTACCTGATCAGGCCTAGTTGTCGGGACCCAAGTTTACTTTCATGCATTATAGTTCCTTTGCTTTCTTCTTCATTGTTTGTAGCTACATTGTAGCTCATCTTAAGGGGGGGTGTTAGAGTAAAGTAATTAATTAACTTTACTCTCCTCTTAAGAATTCACTTTATGCACATATATTAGTCATTTAATAATTAATATTAATTATTAAATGCACTCACCTTTAGGGTTAGGGTTTCCTTTAGGTTTAGATCTCCTTTTATAAGGATTGATCTCTTGTATTCACCTCTTGATTTCATTCATTTTTCTGATAACACATTTTGCACATTGTCAGAGCCAAACCCTTGTTTTGTTCTCTCTCTTTCTCTGTGACAAGTTTCTTGCATGCAGGTGTTCATTGGGTTATGTGGATTTGTATTTCTCAAATCCTACATGTGTATCTTTGTCATTCTTACATACATAAGTGTCTTGAATGTCTACTTTAGTTTGAGTTTGACATGGGGGAAAACTTCACTAAAGTGGGGGAAAAATGTAGTAACAGAAAAAATATCCCTTTTCCTTACTTAATTCAAAATAATTAACAATAAATGAGCCTAATGTTGCCTTGATTTAGTGTTGTAATGTGTTTTACACATTCACATTAAGTCTAGGACCCTTTTTAATAAAATAAAATTAATGATGCCTTATTTAGGGTGTTGTATAGTGTATCTTTACATTTTCACATTAATCTAGGGCTTTAATGAATTAATTGAGGTTAATTGAGGTTAATTGGCCCCTAAAATTCAAATCCAAGCCTTATTAATTGCATTTTCTGAGGGATAAAACCTGAAACTCATTAATAATATTTCACAAAACTTAATTTAGCAAGGTTTGTGTCCTATGATAGTGAATTTGGATCCATTCACCACTTGGTGAATGGGTTCTCACTAGGTCCTAGGACCCCCTTTTGCCATGTTCTTTCATAATCCTCGAAATAGGTCCTAGTTAAGTATGCTAGGACCCATTCGCCCAATGGTGAATGGGTCCTCCTTAACCTAGGACACCTCTTTCTGAACATATTCTTGGTGGGATTTTATAGTGATTTCAAATCCTAGATTTGATGTCGGTTTGTGTTATTTGAATTTCGGGATTAAATCTTAAGATAAGTAAAAATATAAGGTTATTTTACATAGTTTCACCTATAATTTTTCTATGACTTCATGAGATCATTTAAGAAAGAGAATTAAAGAGAATTCACGAGCATTTCAAAGGCATTCAAGGGCAGATTATCAAGGTTTTATTGTAGAAATCAAAGGTCACATCATCTTGTCAAAGGCATAGTGCATCATGCATGTTGTTGAGCTAATATGTTGATGTAGCATTGAAGATCCAATTCGAGAATTGTTTCACATCCAAATTCAAGATCAAGATCTATATACATTGAAGCCACTTCATGCTAGTTTACTGATTTGTACTCCAAGGTTCAATTGAGGATTGGTGAGTTGTTACACATTCTTGTTCATTCATATTTCCTTTATGCATTATTTCATTACAAGGTTTAATTACCAAAATGAGGTTTGGCCAAGGAAAGCCCCTATTCTCTAACAATCAACAATTTTTCTCCTCTTTGATGTGTGATTGCAAGTTTTAGATTGAAGATCAATTCGGGAGCAAAATTGTCAAATTTGTAAAGTTGGAAAAGTTGTCATCTTTCTTGCAATATCACGGAAACTAAGCTACATAATTTATTTCCAACTTTCGGGAGTTGAACACCTAGGATCTAGGAGTGTAGACATTGAAGAACATGATGCTAAATCTAATTTTCTAGAACCCTAATAGGGACCCATTCACCACTGGGCGAATGAGCCCTCAGTGAGGCTCGAAAAAACACTTTTTCAACAAGGTACACATTATTTCAGTATCTGAAAACCTTCCTTTTTGTTGTTATAACAGTTAGATTTGTTTTCAAATTTTTATTTATGCATTTTACCTCTCATAATTGAGTGAAACAACTAGTCAAAAATTAGGTGCACCCATTTGTTAATCTCATTTGGTGATTGCACCCACTTTTTCTTTGTTTCAAAAGCTATGTGCATCCTTTGCTTTGCTCCATTATTATCCTCTTTTCACCTTGGAGAATAGTGTAATAGTAATTGGTCTCATATTTTTAGCACAATACCATAAAGCATTGATAATATGAGTATAGTTTCTTTGCAATGATGATAGAGAAAAAATAGATGATAGGAGTGTCGAATTTATAGATATTCGGTGATACCGATCAATGATCAAGATCTGATAGGGGACTAAAAAAATCAATGGCTCAGAATTGATGAGAGGAATTGATGAGGAGTTAATTAATCTCTTGATTTCAACTAACTAATTGTATGGGTCAACTAAAAGAATTCATTGGGGAGATAAGTGTGACTAACAGTTAGTAGACAAAATTGTTTTCTCAATGAACTACTTTGAATGATCAATGAAATCGAAGTGAGTGGGAGTGAAGTGGATTTATTTGAGTAGTGGACTGATAGTAAGTCTCAATCAACTGATGAGGTGGAAATGCATATGTAATGTTTTTTTTTATGATTTAATAGTTGTTGTCATGTGGGGCAACTCCCATTAATTATTGGAAAAGTTTCAAAAACATTGTAGATTCCTTTCACTGTGGAAGGTGCCAAGAAGCATTATTTTGAATACATTCAATCCATGAAGTACACCTATTGCTATTGTCTACCAGAACTACCTAGATATTCCTTAATAAGAGCAGGAAGGCCTCCCTAGCTAGTAACTACATCTGAGCTAATCTCCGTCTGAGTGTTGTCGATAACAACATTCACCATAAATTTAGTTGCTTTGTTAGCTTCACGATAAACATGCTTGAGGGTGAAATCAGCTAATCTTTCCAATTTCAACTAGATCTTCACAATCTACCCCTGAAGATGTCAGTTACACACACTTCTTGCCTTGATTGCATTTAAATAGATTTGTGAGTCTCTCTCTATGTCAATATGTAGATATCCCTTCTCCATGCAAATGGAAAGCCCAACGTCCAAGGTGGAAAATTTTGCCTCATTGTTGGTCCCATCATCCAATTTCTTCAATAGGGCCCAAACCAGCTTGCCCAATGATTTTTGATGATGCATCGTGCACTCGATTTCCCTGGGTTTCCCCAAGAAGCATCATCACAGTTGAGTTTGAGGTGTCCCTACAGGGGAACAACCCATCTAGAGTCATTCTACTTCTCCATACTTTGAGGGCCTAATTTTAAGAGGTGATTTGCCATCCTCACCTCCCTCCACTTTCTCACGATTTTATTATCCCTATTAGATAAGGTTTTCTTCTTATGACGGTGGGCATGAGCATTTAGAATTTTTGTTATATCACCTTCAACGTTCCTCGCAATTTAATCAACATTACTTTTTGTGTTTTGGAAGATGTGATTATTCCTTTCACGCCATAGATGCCACAAAAGTATAAATGGGATAACCACCCAAATGTTTCCCTAAAATTTATTATGTTTTAGCACTGGCTAGCTGCATATGTGGTCATATAGGTTGCAAGGATGGACTCCATGCTAGTCGAGCATACCACATAACCAATCCTAGTATTGGGTAATGACTTCACAATTTAAAAGGAGGTGGTTGGCACATTCCTCATTCTTTTTGCATAGAGGACACTGATGGGGGCTCATGATATGAACCAAGTGCAGATAATCACTTGTTAATATCCTCTTGTGCAATGTCGTCCAAGTAGAAGCCTCAACTTTGGACAGTGAGGTACCACTCCAACACAAAATTGATGGCCATTCTTTGCAGTTCTTCCTCCTATTCAAAAGCTTATAGCCGACCTTGACAGTATATTCCCCTGTCTTTCCTCCACACCAAATAATTCTATCTAATTACTAAGATAAAACCAACTTCCTCTTGGCCAATTCATTTTTCAGTTCAACCTTCGCCTCTTCACTGACCACCGATTGATCCACCTAAGGATAATCCTATGAGTAGTTCCCGTGCTCCACATTGATGATCAAGTAGTCTGCTACACATCTATTCCGTTTCTCATTTTCCACAATGACCCACTTAGCCAAAGTGCCCAGCTTTGCAAGTGGCTTGTGGCCATTCCAAGAATCCCACCAAAAAGACGCTCTCTACCCATTGTTAATTTTCCATGTGATATGATCTATTATAACTGCTTGACATTCCTAAATAAATTTCTAGATATGTGAGCCAAGCCCCAAGTTTTCAATTGTGAGGATTTTGTTTTCTTCATCATTGTCCAAGTACTTCTTCCTCAAAACTCTACTCCACAATGTTGTGTGTTTCTTATACACCCCCATACTAGTTTGGCACCTAGTGCCTTATATTGGATGTCGATGTTTTAATGGCCACCCCGCTATTTTATTTCTCTTTCCATGCCACATCCCAACTAATTAGAGGGAGGCAACAAACATCATTTAAACCCTCCCACAAAAATTGCTTCATGACACCATTCATACTTTGTTTCGCCTTCTTTTTCAGCCTGAGAATTAACATCATTTAAATGGGGATGGCCATGAGTGTTGCTTTGATCATAGTTATCCTACCTGGCAATGTCAACCACTTAACCTTCTAGCTCGCAACAAGTTTTCCGCATGCCTCAATGGTGTGTTTCCAGTGCATAGTTTTAGTTGCACCATGGAAAAGTGGGACCCCCAAATATAAGCATGGAAGTGTGTTGATCCCAAATCCAAGATGGTTGGAAATCCTCCTTAGTTACTGCCTATTAGTGTTTAAAAAGATATTAGATTTCTCCCGGTTAATATTTTTCTCGAATTTGGCCACATACAAGTCCAAAGTTTTTCTTATTTCGCTTGCTTCTATGAAACTAGCCTCTCCAAAAAGCATTGTGTCATCTACAAATTGCAAATGTGTAAGTGGCTCCAAGCCTTCTACAACTGCTACTCCTTTCCACAAACTGTTAGTGTTTATAGCTTAGGGAGATATTTTCTCCTAAGTAAAATAATTAAGATAATAAATAATTATCAAGGAAGGTCGGCCTTATTAATTAATGATATTTTATATTTTTTGTTTAAATCAAAGAGGCCGACCTAGATGAAAGGTTGCCTAGTTTGGTATATATACAAGGTGGTGTTCTTCCATTCAAATAATCAAATTCAATTCATTCAAGAAAAAGTTGCACTTCTAGAAGGAGATCACATATTTTGTAGCAGATCGATATTTTGCATCAAGAAGATTGTGATAAAGGAGATATCATATCTTTTGTATATTAGCACCTTGGAGAGGTGCTATCTCTCATTACTTTATATTGGCCTTGTGTTTGGGCCTAAGTGTAAAGCATATTTTTGCTCTTTTGTTCAATATATAAGTGATATTTGTGGCTAGGTTTTTCTCCCTCAAGGAGGGTTTTCCCAGGGTATTTGTTGTGTCTTATTCATTATTCTATGTTTCTGCTTATTTCATTTCTGATCCTAAAATTAACATGGTATTAGAGCGGGTTTAGAAAAGACCAGATTAGATTAGGCAGAGTAGTTTGAGAAGGATGTGAGTCCAGACTCGGGTCGACATTTGTTATCAGATAATGGAATTCCTGTCATAAAGAAAAATTAGCGCTTGAAGACAGGGTAAGTGCACCAATCTGTGACACAATTTAGGTGCCAAATTGGAAAAAATTGCAAAAAAAACCCAAAATTGGCCATTTGGCCCAGGCCAAATTTGGTGCACGCCAAATGTGGCGAGCGCAAAATTTGGTGCATGCGAAATGGAAAAGTTGAATAAAAGCACAAAATGCATTTGAAACCTTCATTTCACTTCAACCCATGGCTTGGCTTGGAGGATTTGAGGTACGCAACTTGCGCTCACCAAATATCATCCATTATTTGCATCCTTAGCTTGCTATTTTTCATGAGGATGTCACCAACACATCAGAGACATCAAAGATTGCGAAGAGGTATGTATTTTTATTCTATTTATTTCAAATTTGATTTAGAATGCAGATTGAAATAGGTTTTTATAATAAAATTTTGTTCTAATTCTCAGGGAATGAATCTCCACCTCCAAACATTGGGAATTCACTGTCACCCCCTCAAGAAGAGCCTCCTATTCAAGAACAACCTGAAACCCCTCCATCAATTTATAGGTATCTTCAAGGAACACAAGAAAATATTCTAAATAAAATTGAAAACAATAAAAGAGACATTGAACAATTAATTGGAAGATTAACCGAGCATACAAAAACCCACCCTTATAGGAGAGGTATTTTTGAATCATTGAAGTCAATTGTATCTCATGTAGAAGAAACGAGCGGGAAAATAATTTTTTGGTCAAATAAGAGGCATGAGATGAGACAATATTATGCTAGAGGTTTGTCATATGTAGATGTTAAAAAACAAAAAAATAGCAAAGCTGACTTGTGTGCCCTATTTATAGACCTGAAAACCAACACACCTTTGTCTCATACATGTAGGAGGTTCCCCATCCATTAGTGCCACCATAAGTTAATTAAAAATAAATTTTGGGAGCAGTGGTGGATGGTATTTGACCAACCTCCATGCAATAACCATGAGGTACCACAATACTTTTTGAGGAAACTCTATTGTGAGTTTATCCTCAATAAGATGCCAAATTATTTTGACATCTTAGACTTTCAGGGTAGAGGTGGGGGCTCCACACATGATAAACCTGCTACACGACGTAATCCATAGTTGGCACAAAGACCCTTGGCCAGACCCATGGCGGAGCATGTCGTCATTCCTTCCATTGTTAAGGATAGTGTAGAGGTGGACACACTAGAGTCGATTGGCTCACTCACCCAGACCATTTTACAATGTGCGAGGCCTCTAGTAGAGATTGGTGTGAAGGAGATGTGTAGGCCTCGAGCTCCACCCCACCATTGTGGCACTTGTGGTGCAGTTTGCACATACAATTATCAGAGTGCTTAGGATGCAACTACACAACCTACATCAGTTGCAAAGGCAATGACTTTCACATATGATTTGCTGAATGATACATTCAACATTGGCACTGAGGTAAAATTCAACTTCATTTAATGTTGTTTATTAAATTATATTTTGAAATTTAAGAATAAGTAAATTAGTAGAATTTTGATATGATGAAATTTCAAGGTCAGAGTGTTCATGTGATATGCCCAATTCCTACAGACCCTTATTCGTTCTCGACGTTGAGTCCATAGGTATGCAACTAGTATTAAAGATATTATTATTGCATTTGAACAATTGAATGTTATATTTGAATGTTTGTCTCATAACATGCTTTGGATTTCAAATAGTTTCCTGGTGGACCTTCGACCTCCACACCTCGCAATTCATTTCCTCAAACAACTTACACTCAAGTAGTCCTTATTCAGTAATGGTGTTGTAAATTTTTTTTAGCTATTTTTCATAATTTTGCATATATAAATATAAAAAATTGATGAGAAACACAAACATTGCATTTGTATTCCTTGATCGTGTCACATTATCTTCTCCTAATTCACCTTTTTGTTCCTTTATTCCTTCCTAATCCCATCCTATTAACATTTAATAGTTCACCCTACCATTTACTCTTTCATTTACCATTTGTAGATGTTGACATCAGATAGCCTTGGTGATGTTGGTGGCATGATGGACCATGGAGTTGCTGCAACAATAGCCAGTTCTGATCCATTGAGAGAGGTATGCAACAAATTAGTCGATTTGACATTATATTTTCTCTTTTATGTTCTATTATAGAAAATTTTCACGATACTTTTGTGTAGCTTAATTTCTACCTTGATGGTTGCTACAGGTGGTTGTCACTCTAGATCGTGGACGTGGTAATGATGTAAATGTGAATGATGACTATCTGTATGCGGTAAGTGATTATATTTTATTATATGGCATTCCACAATTCAATTTTTGTGTATTAACATCTTTACATTTTATTGTATCATTTGAAGGTCTAGAGTGAAGAGAGGAGGACTAGCCAGCATGTTTGAAAGACCAGAGAACCAACAGTCACTCAATCTAGCCAAATTTTGAAGGCAACACGGGATCTATTTCCTTCCCCTAGAGGGAAATGACTGTATTAGGGTCATTTTTTGTATGCCTATGTGGCATTTTGGAACATATGTTTAGTACTATCGATATATACGTGACATTTTATGTCCATAATATGGCTCCTTTGTACTAAGCCTGTATGGATTTTTGGATATATTGTATATACTTTTATCAATATATATCATTGTATACCTTACGACTTTTGATTAAAAAAATCTTATTTTTCTATTGCCATTCTTGAATGATGTTATCATGCGTATTGTGTAAATCGTATGCTTGAATGTTGTAGGCATGGATTTTGTTTACATCTAATGCTTAATTAATTACTGTCGATTTCTCAATAAGCTCCATCTAAAGCGTATTGTGTAAATAAGCTCCATTCCTAGTGGTTTGTATCCTTTGGAATGCTTCAATTACTTGTGCCTCACTTATTCGCATGTATGCTTCACTTATTCACATGTATACTTCATGTATAGTGTGTTTATTCATGTGTATGCTTCATGCTTCCAATGCATAGTAGCAAAAATATTTTGGGGAAAAATTTGACAAACCAAAAGTATAAGAGTTTTTTAAAAAGTCAGGAAAAAATCATATTTTAAAAAAGCGTAAAAAATTGTAGAACAAGAGATAAAATCTATTTATTTTGAAATTGAAAGGTATTTTCATAGCATATAGAGATATAGAGAGCAAATAAAATAAAGATTTTAACTAATGAATTGTAAGAAATAATTTTTTGTAGTTTATATTCATATCGTTGATTATATTTTATTGCACATCTTTCAAAGTCAAAGCATTACTTCACACTGCATAACTAATAACTAGATACTGATAGATGACAAAATTTCAATTAAAATATATTTTTTACAAATTCAACCTAAGAAGTTATACAATTACTTCACATTGCATAACTAATAAGTAGTAGCTGCTGCTAATTGCATTTTCTTATCATGGCATTCTATGAGGCCAATTTCTATGACATATGTTATCAAATAGTTCATTTCCTTGTCTATGTTACCACATTTTTCATACATGTCTACCAAATTATTTTTTCAAACAGTTCACTACCTTATTGCTATGGCTAAAAGCATAAAACAAGTGCTTTTGAACAAGCTATGGATGCTTGGAAAAAATCTATCAAAAGCATAATATCAAGCAATACTATAGACAAGGCAATGAACTACTTGAAAAAAATGACTAAAAGAAATGTGGTCTCATGGTGATGGAATTCCATGACATGAAAATTGCTATGGATTTTCATTCCATTCCATCACCATGAGACCATGTTTCTTTGAGGCATTTTTTCAAACAATTCATTGCCTTGTCTATGCTACCACATTTTTCGTACATGTTTACCAAAGCATTTTATCAAATTGTTCACTGCCTTGCTGCTATGGCTAAAAGCCTAAAATAGGTGCTTGTAAACAAGCTATGGATGCTTGGAAAAATATATCAAAGCATAATAAGAAGCAATAACATAGACAAGGAAATGAACTGTTCAAAAAATGCCTCAAAGAAATATGGTCTCAACGTGCTTGTCATGGCATTCCATCACCAAGAGAACACATTTCCTTGAGGATATTTTTTCAAATAGTTCATTGCCTTGTCTATGCTACCACATTTTTCATACATGTCTACCAAAGAATTTTATCAATCAATTCACTGCCTTGCTGCTATCGCTAAAAGTCTAAAATAGGTTCTTTCGAACAAGCTATATGGATGCCTGGAAAAAATACATCAAAGCGTAATAGTAAGCAATAGCATAAACAAGGTAGCGAACTATTTGAAAAAATGCCTCAAAGAAATGTGGTCTCATGGTGATGGAATGCCATGACAAGCAAATTCCCTGGATTTTCATGGCATTCCATCACCATGAGACCACATTTCTTTGAGGCATTTTTTCAAATAGTTTACTACCTTGTCTATTCTACCACATTTTTCATACATGTCTACCAAAGCATTTTATCAAATAGTTCATTGTCTTGCTACTATGGCTAAGAGCCTACAACAAGTGTTTTCAGACAAGTGATGGATGCTTGGAAAAAATATATCAATGCATAATAGTAAGCGAAAGCATAGACAAGGTAGTGAACTGGTAGTATGCAATGGATTCTCCCATGTTTTACAAATGAGGGGTGAGCTCAATTTATAGGCTCCTCAAATACAATTCAATGGCCAAGATTGATTTTGAATCAACGACTGAGATTACAAAATAAAACCATAATTAGGGTTTGTCACAACTCACTACCTCTCGACCAATGAGAAAATTACATTTGGGGACACTTGTCCTTCTACTAAATATAAACCAACAATAAAAATTTGTTGCATTATGAAGTGTCAAGTTCATTAAACCTAGACATGCTAGCTTGGAACAATTTGATTGGTTGGAAGACAGTGAGGCACCATTTAAGCGTGTTGGATGTCCCCTTTGATCTTGGCCTAAGGCGAACTTCAAGATATGTTTTCCATATCCTATTTTTAGCTTGGAGAAGACTTTAAGTTGTCTTTTCCATGTATGCTTTGAGCTGGGCCGACTTTACATAGTCTTTTCCATGTATGCTTTGAGTTGGAAGGACTTTACCTTTGTCTTGGACAAGCATTATTCAAGCGAAGGGAAGAATTGATAGTATTTTAGACATAGCTTTTCTTTCCCAAGTGAACTTTGCATCTTGGACATTTTCCTTGACCATGGGCATGGTGGACTTTGCTTGTGCCTTGGCAAGATTAGGCGGACTTGCTCTTGACTTAAAAATGTTTATTTTCCTTCCAAGCGAAAACTGAGAGAGGTTATTGTAGAGGGGCACAATATGATCCCATAGGATCAGACAAGAAGTTTCTAAGCATCACGGTGTCCGAGTAATGTCATGCTGAAGTTTGCAGCCATTTTGCACTTCAGACTCTTAAGGGATTCAGCTGGTTGAATGTAGCTCAAAGTGATTCAACCTGTTTGGATGAGAAAGAGGACCATGCCTAGCATAAATGTACCCACTTGGACACGTTGAAATAGTTAGTTTGGTCACATGAGTTGCAGAACGAAAGTTGCACCACTTTGCAACTTTGCACTACTTGCATTTGACAACTTTTTCCCTAGGTGAAATCTCGCCACCACAGGAAAATACCTCTGACATA